>CAUYQG010017546.1:0-27894 GCA_963574415.1 Tarsius wallacei
GCGCGCGCCTGTAGTTCCAGCTACTTGGAAGGCTGAGGCAGAAGGATCGCCGGAGCCCAGCAGGTCGAGGCTGCGGTGGCCGGGAGCGGCCACTGCACTCCAGTCTGGGTGAGAGTGAGACTCCAACTCAAAAAAAAAAAAAAAAAAAGATGCAGGAGTCGGTGATAAGATACAATGTAGCACATACAGAAATGAGTGGTGACAAGATACAGTGTAGCACTTGCCGAAATGAACCAGACAGACTAAACTAAAGCTCTGCTGTATAAAGACCAGAAAGGAGTTCCTTAGGTACTTTAGAAAGAATACCTGCTTGGGGTGATCTTTAGTCTGGAGAAGGTACCTATCAAGAAACCCATGGGTACTTCCCAGACTAGAACGGATCCTCCTCCTCTCGCCTGGGTTTGCTTGTTTCCCACTCTTTGAACATTACTGCTTCATCTTTGAAAGAAAAAATCTCAGCACTGGCAGCTTTGGATACAGAGTTCATTTGATCTGGTTGATTCAGGAAGCAGATGCATCCTTTTGGTCTCAGTACAAATCACTGGGGGTTTTTTTGTTTGTTTGTTTCACCGAAGCCAGATCTATCTCTCAATCAGCAGAGAGGAAAAAAGTAATTACCGAAGTATTAGTGTTATTATTATTTCCTGATATGAACTGCTGCGTTCCTCACTTGTATCTGGTTGTCTCCTTAGGCTAGGAGTTAAACATTTTAAAACAAATTCTTCTTGGATAAAGCCTATATTAATTATTATTAACTTTTTTTTGTTGTTTTGCACTGGAGAACTTTTTGAGACTTTAATGAAAAGGATAAACCCTCTTCTCAAAAAAATTTCATTTTTTCTTACACCCATAGACGATAACATAGTTTTTAGAGTTTATAAGCCTCTTGAAGCCCCTGAGAACCTTTCAGGAACTCACAGACCTTGGGTTAGAAGCTCTGATCTATACAATCAAAGGTAAAATGGAAGAACTGCTTATTGGAATTGGATGGTGCCAGTTGTCTGCTAACTCTGGTGGTACATTTTAGGAAGTTGGAATAAATCTGAACGAACTTTGCCAGATAGTTTCTCAAGTCTCTTTAGCACTGATACCATGGGTGGACCTTAGAACCCTCAATGTCCCCACCTCCATCAAAATCCAAGCAAGAGTGAAGGTCCCAGAGAGAGGAGGAGGCATAGTACATCACTTGAGACTTTTCACTTTTTTTTTTTTTTTTGAGGCGGAGTCTAACTCTGTGGCCCAGGCTGGAGTGCAGTGTCAAGCTCACAGCCACCCCAGCATCGACCCCGCTGGGGTCAGGCAATCCTTCCGCCTCAGCCTTCCAAGTAGCTGGAACTACAGGTATACCCTACCACGTCTGGCTAATTTTTGATTTATTGTAGAGGCGAAGTCTCGCCAAGTTGCCCGGGCTGGTCTCGAACCCATGGGCTCAGGCAATCCACTCGCTTCGGCCTCCCAAAGTGCTGGGATGACAGGCTGGGCCACTGAGCCCAGCGGAGACTTTTCATTTTCTAAAGGTAAACCTCTGGCCTTGGTGTCAGAGAAGACCGTAACTCTACTGCTTTCTGCTTGTATGAGCTTGTCAAGTCCATTTTGGTTTTTTGAGTGTCCTCTTTCACGTCTGTAAAATGGGCATAATAATAATACCCACCTCTCAGGGATGTTGTGAGGACTTAATGAGGTGATGAGTGCGAAAATATTTCCCAGACACCTGGCTCATAGATGGTGTTTGACAAACATTACATAAAATTCAATGTTACCCAGGTGGAGGAAGGCTTTTTAGAGACCCTAAGTGCTGAAAACAATCATGGGCTGGACTCGGTGGCTTACATCTGTAATTCTAGTACTTTGGGAAGCAGAGACGGGAGGATCACTTGAGCCTGGGAGTTCAAAACCAGCCTGGGCAACATAGTGAGACATCACCTCTACAAAAAAATTAAAATAATTAGCTGGGCATGGTGGCACATGCTTGTAGTTTCAGTTAATACTAGGAGTCTGAGGCAGAAGGATTGCCTGAGCCCATGAGTTG
Source organism: Tarsius wallacei (assembly GCA_963574415.1). Lineage (NCBI taxonomy): Eukaryota > Metazoa > Chordata > Mammalia > Primates > Tarsiidae > Tarsius > Tarsius wallacei. The sequence goes on from CAUYQG010017546.1 coordinate 2,030, forward strand.
GAGGCTCTGGTGACAGGTGACTGTGTCCCTACACTCCAGCCTGGGCAGCAGAATAAGACCTGGACACAAAAAAAAAAAAAAAAAAAAAAAAACGATGGTGAGGGACTTCTGGTTTCTAGGCAGCACGTAAGGAGCTTAGAAGTTGCCACTCTGGGCTGGGCTCAGTGGCTCAGTCTGTCATCCCAGCGCTTTGGGAGGCCGAGGCAAGTGGATTGCCTAAGCCCACGGGTTCGAGACCAGCCCGGGAAACTTGGCAAGACCTCGTCTCTACAATAAATCAAAAATTAGCTGGGCATTGCTGTGGTTCCAGCTATTTGGAAGGCTGAGGCAAGGATCACCAGAGCCCAGCAGGTCGACACTGGGGTGGCCGTGAGGTTGCCACTGCACACCAGCCTAGGTGATGGAGTGAGACTCCAACTAAAAAAAAAAAGAAGTTGCCATTCTCTTCTTACAAGAAAAAAGCTAAACAAAATGAAAAATCAACAACTCTTCTTAGACAACTCTTCTTAGAGGCTTCAGAGAAGTGTGGACAACACTGAGAATTAAAAAGCTCAGGGACAGGCTGGGTATGGTGGCTCACACCTATAATCCCAGCACTTTGGGAGGCCAAGATGAGAGGATTGCCTGAGTCCACGGGTTCGAGACCAGCCTGGGCATCTTGGCGAGACCTCGTCTCTACAATAAATCAAAAATTAGCTGGGCGTGGTGGCACATGCCTGTAGTTGCAGCTATTTGGAAGGCTGAGGTGGAAGAATCACCTGAGCCCAGCAGGTTGAGGCTGCAGTGGCCATGAGCATGACATTGCACTCTAGCCTGGGTGACAGAGTGAGACTCCAACTCAAAAAAAAAAAAAAAGTTCAGGGAGACCAGTCATAGGCTGAACCTCTACACTTTTGTAAATTTCATCTCCAGGAGTAAATACTGGAGAAAAATCACCTCATGATTCTGGCAGGGGAAGGGGAAAAGGAGTCATTTTGAAATATGTCAGAGCATTCTCAATGGGATTTGCTCTCAGGGGAAACTTTTTTTTTTTGAATTGAAGTCTCACTCTCTCTCTCAGGCCGGAGTGTAGTGGCATGCTCCCGGTCACTGCAACCTCGACTTGCTGGGCTCCGGTGATCCTTCCGCCTCAGCCTTTCAAGTAGCTGGAATACAAGCGCACGGCGCCATGCCTGGCTAAGTTTTTGATTTATTGTAGAAAGGAAGTCTCGCCATGTTGCTCAGGCTGGTCTCAAACCCTTGGGCTCAGGCAATCCTCTTGCCTCTGCCTCCCCAAGTGCTAGGATTGCAGGCATGAGTCACCATGCCTGGCTAGGAGGAACTATTTTACCAGAGCTTAACCTGCTGGGTTTTATCAAAACTTAACCAATCCAGGGAAGGGAAGTACCCCACCCAGACCCCTCTCGCTGTCTTGTCCCCCTTAAGGTGAGGAAAGCTGAGAAGCACTGGTGAAGCTCACCATCCAGGGGCACTGGCTCACCCATCGAGGACTTTGACTAGGACTTTATTATAGGACCATCCATGCTCCCCCCGACCCCCACCTTACCATCATATTACAAAAGACCTATTTTCTGCAGTTCCTTTTACTCAATACATCACATCTGCCTTTCAACAAAAAATTCAAGGCATACCATAAGGCAAAAAAATATAGTTTGAAGAAACTGAGCAAGCATCAGAACCAGAGTCATATGTGGCAGGAATATTGGAACGATTAGACCAGGAATTTTTTTTAAAAAATTATGATTAGGCCTGGTGTGATGACACACAACTTGTAATCCTAACACTTTGGGAAGCTGAGGTAGGAGGATCGCTTGAACCCAGGAGTTTGAGACTGACCTGGGCATCACTGCTAGAACCCATCTCTACAAAAAATAAAGACAAAGCTATGATTAATATGTTAAGAACTTTAATGAAGAAATTAGACAACATGCAATAATGGAAAAAAGATCAGATAGATAACTTAAGCAGAGATATGGAAATTCTAAGAAAAAAATAAAAAGATGTTAGAGATAAATAACACTGATAAAAGTGGAGAATGCTTTGATGGTCTCATCAGTAGATGGGACACAACTGAGGAAAGAGAATCTCTGAGCTTGAGGATAGATATGTCAATGGAAACTGATAAAATTGGCTGGGCACAGTGGCTCATGCTTATATTCCCAGTACTTTGGGAGACCGAGGTGAGAGGATTGCTTGAGCCCATGGGTCTGAAACTAGTCTGGGGAACCTGGCGAGACCTTATCTCTACAATAAATCAAGAAAAAATTAGCCGGGCATGGTGGTATGTGCCTGTGGTTCCAGCTACTTGGAAGACTGAGGTGGAAGGATCACCTGAGCCCAGCAGGTTGAGGCTGCAGTGGCTGTGAGTGTGCCACTGCACTCCAGGCTGGGTGACAGAGTGAGACTCTGACTCAAAAAGAATAAGAATAAGAATAATATCACTGATACTATGCAATAAGTATTTTTTAAAAGGAAAAAAACCCTGAAAAACAAAGGAAATAAGACTGAAACAAAATGTCACAACAACAAAAAACTATCCAAGAACTGTGTGACAATTACAAAAGCTGTAAATATGCATAAAAGGAATCCCAGAAGAAAAAGAAAGAAAAAGAAACAGAAGAAATATTTGAAGCAATAATGACAGAATTTGACTGGATGTGGTGACTCACACCTGTAATCCAGTGCTTTGGGAGGCTGAGGTGGGAGAATCACTGAAAACCAGAAGTTTGAGATCAGTCTGGGCAACATAACCAGACTCTGTCTCTACCAAAAAAAAAAAATTAAATTAAATTAGCTGGATGTGATGATGCCTGCCTGTAGTCCCAGCTACTCGAGAGGCTGAGACAGGGAGCTTGCTTGAGCCCAGGAGTTCGAGGTTACAGTGAGCTACAATTGCACCACTGCACTCCAGCTGGGTGACATAGTGCGGGGGACCAGCCCCCGCGGAGAGATTAGGGTCCCTGAGAGGTGTGGCGGCGTCAGTGATTGTTCCTGGACTCCTGTCTAGTGCAGGAGTCGATACCCTAGAAACTGGACTCTTGTCTAGTGCAAGAGCCGATACGCTGGGATCCCGTCTAGTGCAAGAGCCGGTTCTGCAGAAGAGATAGATACAGAGAAAAGGAAGGAAAAGGAGAGAGAAAGAAGAAAAAGAATGGACCACTGTTCAAACGGATTTGAGCAGAAGCCGTTTAATGGAGGTTTTCATGTTCCTTTTATCCCAAATTTTCGCGGGCTAAATCACAAGACTTTCACGTGAGCACAAAGCCGGGTGGATGAGGGGCGCCCCCCCCACCCACCAGGTGTTTGCTCAGGTATGAGGAAGAACAAACCCAATAAAATCACAAGATGTTTACATGAACACAAGGCGAGGTGGGTGGAGGGCGTCCCCCACCCACCAGGCGCTTCCTCAAGCATGAGGGTGATCCCAAAATTATCTTACTGTTCCTCATGCTTGGTTAATATTCCTCAGAAGCAATACAACATTTCTAATATCATAACATCCTAAGGATCAATAACTTCTAAGGCTTATGCATATATAACATCTGATGACTAACTTAAATCCTAATACCTTTCTTATTCTAAGCTAATTAGCACAAATCCTAGCTACTATGCTAAAGTTTTCACTGCATGATTACTATGGCAACGCTTAACAAATCCAACTCAAACCGGTTCTAAAGAATGTGGTTCAGCCCAGAAATCACACTGGGTTTTCTAAATTAACACAACATTTTAATTCATAAAACAATATCCTAAGTAATCATTAACCTAAAATTACTACGCTTAAATAATCCTTAATATTAAAACTACCTATCCTATAATTCTTAAGTATATTGTGTAAATTTAACTTGATTCTATAAGGCCACTAATTATAGCTAAAACTGGCTTTTAGAGGAATGCGGCCAGTCCAGAGTAGGGGTCGGGTTCTTAAGAATGCAGCCCAGCCCAAAGTAGATAGTGGGCTACTTCTCGGAACGATTGATTACAATCTCTTAACAAAATGGCTACTCTAAAATCTTATATTCTATATATCTATACTAAACTTAAACCTATGATTCTAATACAAAAAGCTTGTAATATATATTGAAGCTCTCGAAAGTGACCTGAGTTGGAATTATGCTTATGTAATGGCTAAACCCGCAGTCTGTGAGAAACAGAAACAGTGAGCTTTCACAGTTAACTATGCCTGCTGTAGTTTCAGAGCCTCATGCTTAGATCATCAGAGTTCTTTCTGGTTAAATATGCTAAATATTAGAGGGGAAGGTAATGGCATGAACAGCTCCCGAACACATCCTAGCGGTTTTGGGGTCCTCGGCCTTCCCTGATTTCTAGGGTTCAGTGGGCCTCTGTGGCCAGTTACCAACAGGTATTGTTCTTAAGTCCTCTTTATAAATAAATATACTAAGAAACACATTGAAAAATAAGACTTTTTCCTGGAGTGTTATACCTGGCAAGTACATGCGCTTGGATTTAAACCCAGGAAGTGTGGTTTCAGAATCTGAACCCTTTACATCTAGAAGGTCTAGGAGAGAGAAACTGATGTTTAAGAGCAGTAGACTGAGTTATAATTCCATCCATTCCCTCAGCATGTAGCCTGCAGTCACTGCACCTTGCACAGCCTTCGTTTCTACAGTCTCTCAAATATCAAATGAGAATAATTTTACTTACTTCCTTACTGTTCATTAAAGGTTATATGAATACGTTAAATTACTTCATACTAGTAAAGCTTAAAAAAAGGAAAAACATAAGACATTGAGTGCTTATTAGGTAAACTCAAAACAACACTTCAAAGCATTTTTCACATACAGTCTTCCCCAAGTATCTGTGAGGGATTGATTCAAAGACCTCTCTGAGGATGCCAAATCCACAGATGCTCAAGTTCCTTGTATAAAATGGTACTACGGTCAGAATTCCTTATCTGTGGGTTCATCACTTGTGGATACAGAGGTCTGACTATATTAACGATTTTACTCTTCATCATAATCTTGTAAGGTAAGTACTATTCTTCAGTCCTTTTTATAAATAAATACACTAAGACACACACTGAAAAATAAGACTTTTTCCTGAGGTCTTATACCTGGCAAGTGTGTGTGCTTGGATTTGAACCTAGGCAGTGTGGTTTCAGAATCTTCACCCTTTACATCTAGAAGGTCTAGGAGAGTGAAACTGATGTTTAGGAGCAGTAGATTGAGTTATAGTTCCATCCATTCCCTTAGCATGTAGACTGCAGTCACTGCATCTTGCCAGCCTTCATTTGTACAGTCTCTAAATCACGAATATGATCATTTGACTCTCTTATCTCACTGTGTTTTGGTAGGGATCAAATGAGGCAAGGCATGTGACACTCCTCTGAACTTGCATTACCATAAGGTGGTGCTCTTCTTGTCACCACTTTTGGGGAAGCTGGCATTTGAGGTACCTAGAAACCTTTCAAATGCAAATTTAATCTGGAACAGTGCTATCTTTTCTGCATTTCTGTTGCATAAACTACGTCTTATTGAAAATCCAGGATATTACAGTTTCTGTGAGTTTCCTTGCACCAGCAATGGCTTTAGCAACATGTCCTCATAGATGTAGAGGGACAAAGTGGATCGCTTCTGACTGTCTCCTGTAGTTAGAGTAGATCTCTGTTCCTCATGTCTGACCTTATGCTTTCAACACAAGTCAGGACATTCATCCAATACTTAGACTATGAAACAAAGGCCTGCTCGCAGAAGTCCTGATTCGTCCCATCTGCTTCTCAAAGCTTGCAACATACATTCTGCTTGGTTCATGTATTTCTCTCCCTCTTGTTCTCCAATGCTACCTCTTTTTTTGTTTTTTTGTTTTTGAGTTGGAGTCTCACTCAGTCGCCCAGACTGGAGTGCAGTGGCCACTCCCGCAGCCTCGAACTGCTGGGCTCTGGCAATCCTTCCGCCTCAGCCTTTCAAGTAGCTGGAACTACAGGCGCGCTCTACCATGCCTGGCTAATTTTTGATTTATTGTAGATGAGGTCTCACCAAGTTGCCCAGGCGGGTCTCGAACCCGCAGGCTCAGGCAATCCATTCACCTCAGCCTCCCAATGCGTGAGATTACAGGCTGAGCCACCGATCCAGGCGTAATGTTACCTCTTTTCCAGAAGTTTCTCCATTGTTTCTTGATGCTGGAAACAGACCCAGCTTCTTTGGTTTAATCCTAAATATTCTTTTCTGAGCACAGTACAGGAGTTCCACTAGTTTTAACCATTTAGGGGAGTTTCAGATATTTTTCCTGTCCCTTGCAACCTACCTGACAACTAGCCAGGGTATCAGGATACACTAAGGATCTTCATGTGGGAGTGTTGAACAAGAACTTTAGTAACAATAGCCTTAGTAACTAGTAGTTCCTATAGGAGAGTACATAGGATGGGCAATACAATCTTCATGTCTTCCTTTGTTGTTTTGATTTTAATAAAATTACACTTGTTAGTTTTAATTAGATGTCAATTTTATTAACGTCACTGTTGTACTGGGATAGCTAATGATGAATATATTCCATGAATGGTAACTTATATGAGTGTGTTATTTAGATTCCCCAAATAAATTAAGGCTAATATACTAACTTCAGTTAGTGAGTAGTAGAAACGCAAGAAGGTATAAAGCTAAAGAGAGAAAGAGAATTAGAGGGGATGCAGGGACAAGGAGCAGAGGAGTAGAAAGGCAATTTAATCCAGTTAATTTGGATTTGAGAGACCATAAAGGGCGGGACTGAGACCCTGGGGAGGGAAGGCAGATAGTCATTGCAACAGTGGAAAACATGGGCACTTTAGATGCAGCTCATATTGCCAGGAAGGAAAAGGGCTTGGAAGTACTGGCAAATGTAAGACAAGCAAATAAAGAGTTTTGTGGTGGTTTGGGGAGGATAGGGGACTTCTCAATGGTTAAGAAGGGAGAGAGAGAAGCAAGTTGGGTCTCCACAGAGACGTTCAGAGACACTGTGGTGAATCGTCCCTTTCTTTTCCCTGTGTCTCTTATTTAAGAATCAACTGTGGTAAAGACCCTCAGCACCCATCCCTTTGCCAATTATACTGGCTGCTTGGGATAAAGGAGAAGCTATGGTATTTACTGTCAAATAATGTGAGTTGAAATTCAGCCCCATCTCCCAATATCTGCATGACTTGGAGTAAAGTATAACCTTTGAACCCAGGTTTTTTTTCATTTGTAAAAAGAAGACAGTACTCCATCCTTTATGGCATTGCTGCATATGAGAAATGATGCATCATGCTGAAAGTATCACAAGACCTGAAATATGCACCATGCTCAATCCTATGGTCATCAAATATTTGATTATGTCAACTTTGTATCTTCTTATATTTTGTCTGAATGTCTACATGTGCTGTCAGAATGTGCTCTTTGAGTTCCTCTGAACTGTCTTATACCTTTAGACATCAAATATCAGAAGCTAGGAAAGAAAGCAGGGTTTTTCAACCTTAACACTATTGACATTTTGAGCAAGATAGATAATTCTTTGTAGTTGGGGGCTGTCTGTGCATTGTAGGACATTTAGCAGCATTCCTGGTCTCTATCCTCTAGACATCAGTACTCTTCCAATGTCTTCCAACCAAAATGTCTTTAAATGTTACTTAGTGTCCCCTGGGGGACCCAACTGCCCCTGGTTAAAAGACAGTGAGATGAAGGAACAGATATTATTGGCATTAATATTTTTGAGGTCCCTACTTTGTGTCAGTTACTGTACCAGTCACATCCTGTTTGTTAATGTATCTGATTTTTAAATGGAAAATGAGTATTGTTGCATTTATGTTACAAATGAGAAAATATAATTTGAGAAGTTAACCAACCCACCCAAAGCTACACAAATGGTGAATAGATCAGTTGTGATTTGTGCTTAGGTCCTCAGGACTCCAAATCTCAGGCTAGTCTCATAACACTCTCTGCCTCTATGTGTGTTGTCTACCCCAGCCTGTAGGAACTGAAACTGAATAAACTGGTATTCTGTTCCATATACTGCAAGAAGGTAGAGCTCTGGCTTTAAGTTTCTCTGAATCCGTGTGAGTATTAAGCAGAATGCTTTTGCTCAAAGCAGATGCTTTATAAACAGTTAAGAGAAAAAGGAAAGAGAACCAGTCATGATGTAAGTTTCCATTGGGATTTTTATCTTCTTACCTTGTGTATGTATCACTGCAATGTTCCATGTGAAATCGAAGTCATGAATCTTCTGATGCTTTTCTATTATCTGTTGACTAATATTTCTCTAATTCTCTTTATCCTCCCCAAGAGTCAAAATTATCCACTTTTCTAAAAGAATTCTTATATCCTTGAACCAAAGAATGTGGATCAGGGTATAAAGATAGGTAGAAAATCTTTCTTAATTGTACTCATGCATCATTCGTTTCTGAGACTCATTCTTTTCCCACTCCCATTCCCAGGGAGATAATCTATGTATACAATTTAGCATTTATAAAGAAGTTTTATGATTGACCTGAGACATTTTTCAAGATTAGAAATTTTATAGTTATCATTTGCATGGCCGTTTACAATTATTAGAAATATATACACTATTTTAATTGCCAACATGTATTTACATAACCATAGACGATGTGATGGTTTGAATCCTAAGCTCTTCCCAAACTCAATTAGACTTTGACATTCTACTACCATGATAAATTTTCTTTCTTCCATTGTTTCTCCTCTTTGTTCTCTACACTGTTCACTTAGAATTAAGCAACCACTGATGGCGTAATATTGGAACACAATCAATGTGAATAAGAAAGAGTGGCTCAACTTGAAACATCCGTGATTCTTACTATAAATGGATAACCATGTTACATGACTGAAAGAGTGACTACCTTGTGCTTCAACAACTTTTCAGATTATTAGGCCAACATAGAACATACAGGAAAAAAATATGATTAGTTCCGTTCATTTTAACAGAAAGAAACTGAGGGTTTACTGTGAATCAAGGATGGCATGATGATAAAAAACAAGTGAACAAACAAACTACAACAAAAACAAGACCAAATGACATAGTTTCTATTTTCTAGGAGCTTATGATTTGGTAAAAGAGAGATTTACAACATGATGTAAGCCAGTTATTTGTTTTGCACTTTTATTGTCCCATGTAGCTTTCCTTTGTAGTATTTATCACTGTTTAGAAATGTACTTAAAAAAATTAGATTCTGGGTTACTAGCTTCCAGAGAACAAGGGTATCTCATCATTCTCTCTGCTGTTTCTCAAGAGTTTATAAAGAAGTGCTCAGTGAAAATGTTGAAGGAATGGAATTCTGCCTAACAAAATGAATCAATTAAGAGGAAAGGCCTGTAGAGTGTCTGGAACAAGTGTATGAGAGAAATCTAACCCAGTTTTGGATGAGATGAGTAAGTGGGTTGGAGGAAAACCAGAGAAGTTTCCCAGAAGTACAGATAAGTCAACTAATCCTTGATAACTGAATAAAGTCAATGCTGCATTAAAATAAGTCACAATTGACTTAAGACTCAACATTCAATCTTGAAGAACTGTGGACTTCAAATGGGCCTGGAAGATTGGATAGCTTTGCTGCAACTTCTGCTCAGTTGCAATTTCTTTAATGTTTTTATAATATTTGCTTCTGGGTCAAGTCAAGGTATTATTTCCAATTCACTATTAAGTTGCACCAGTGCAGTGAGAACCTGACATCACCATGAATTTGGAAAAGAGACTTGAGTCTAGAACATTTATGAGATGTCCCTTGTTCACCCAAAACTCTTCAGTCATCATGGCCAACACAGTGCTGAGATTTGCCTCTGGGACAATATTTATGGTAACACTGTATTGTATTTCCTGATGTTGAATGATCCTATACAATACAATTAAACAATATAAAAAACATAAAACAATAACATAAAACTTCATCATAGTCCCACCTTGAGAGTTAACTGCTTAATTATTTTAGATATATATTATTTCAAATATATATAGTAACAAAATGCTGCTATCCCATGCATCAAATATAACAACTGATAACATTTTTAATCTTTTCAAATCATTGTATATGTACACACAGAGAGACATAGACATATATATGTATGTGTATTTTTCAAAAATGGGATTATAATAATAGACCTCTCTTTAACTTGCTTGCTTCATGTTTTCAAGAGGTTCATATACATATATTTCTGCATCATTTCTAACAGGTAATAATGAGCACTAATAAGATTCCATTTTTCTTTATTACAAACATTGCTTTGGTAAGTAAATTTTTTCCTCAATTCTTAAATATTTGTGTAAGTATAACTTTAAAATAGGTTACCAGGTTTGAAGCTGCTATTGAAAATGATATACCCATATAAAATTTGATATTGGAAAATCATCTTGAAAAATATTGTACCCATTTTTATTCTTACCAACTGAGTGTCTTGCCTCCCTTCAAAAGTAACACTTCATTGTTGTCTTAATTTACATAGAATTTTTTTTTACTGAGGTTAAGAATGTTGTATTTGTGTTCTATTTCATCTTCTGCAAATCTATTATACCCTACTCAAGCTTTATAACTTTCCTTATCTTGTAGAAATGGTTTATTCCTAATGATTCTAAACTTTTGTCTTTCATATAAATTGCAAAAAGCTTCTCACCTTTTTTCATTTTACTATCATATTTTAATGGCCTATAACTTTTTTAAATGTCATGTTAAGATTGACCATATTCACCCTGAGATCAAAAAATAATTCTCCAGTATTTTTAAGGCTTCATTTTCCCCTTTTAAATCATACATCTCTCTGGACTTATCTTTGGTGTAGTGTTTAATACAAATATCTGAAAACTTTTTCTTCAAATATCATGTCCAAATGTAATACTGTGCCCAGATGTAATCTACACTAACCCCATTTGTTACTTTTCATTCCATTATATTTTATTTCCAAGCTTTAAAATTAGTTAAATACACTATTTCTAAAGTTGGTAGAGAAGTGCTAGTTCTTCTCTTATAACATTTTTTAGGGTATTTCCAAAAATTATTTGTTGTATAGATCTGAGAAGGCAAGCTTAATAAGGCAGATAAAATCAAGACATAAAGCTAAAAATTTACTGTTCTTCTTAAAAATTACCCTTTTGATGGTACAGGATAGTATACATTTGATTGCAAACATTTGGCTTACTCCTACTTGACATTTATGAACTGCTATAAGTCATATGACATAGGAAATTCCTGCATGGTGGTTCATAGCAGGTCACAGGGGAAAGGGGCCAGTGCAAACCAACAACTTGATACCTGATTTTAAGGTTGATTGACAGCGATTGAGTATCAGTGGGCAGTGCATGGAGGACTTGATGGAGGACCGAATTTCAGAGTCATGTCATCAGTCTAGAATGAGATGAGAAGTGTGACCAAGGTTTGCTTCCTGGACCAGCTTAGGTGGCTTCTTTTCACAGGACAAGGCAGACTTAGAGGACTCAGCAAGAGTTCAGGCCAGAGTAAAGTGGACAGTCCACATGGGCAGGCTTATATTCAAGGTTAGGATACTTTGAATTGGTAACTCAAATAATGCTGTGCTGTGGAAGGATGCATTCTGAAGGCCCAGAGGAATGTCTGCAAGCATTTTAATTTTTTAAATTTAGACTGGACTTAAAGGCACAGCTTATTTGCAGAGGGTAGATTTTCAGTATATGACCGCACAAATAAGAACCAAGAAACCACATGAGAAATCCACCTTGCACCATGCTCATCCTCATCCAGTTGGGGAACTGACCTGCTGGGTTTCCTCACCGACTTGTGTTTTTCACATAATTTTGAGTGTCTGAATCAATGTCTGCCCCTGTTCTACTTGATGGACTGACCCTGAGTACTTTATGTCTCAAAGCTAACTTTGAGTCTACTTCAAGTGCTTTTTTTATGTCCCTGATGGAACCAGTGGATTTAGATCAGTAGAGGCTCTGAAGAATCAATGGCTGTGCAGTGACTGCTTCATCTCAGCTTTTGTTGAATGATTCTTGCTTGTGCTTCAAGTTTGCAAAAACCACTTCAGGATTCCTCTGGGCTGAGAAGGGCTGGAGTAATATAAGATACCACTGACAATAGTAATAACTTTTTATTTATCAAACACCTTTATTCTAGGGAGCCCCAAGTGCTCTACAAATGTTATCTCATGAATCCTGATATTCCCATGAGGCCGGGGGCAAATACACTGCCATCCTGAAGTATCAGAGAAAGTGATAAGGAGAAAAGTAGAACATGAAGCAGTCTTCTGTGAGGGATGAAACTAACTGCTAATTGAGTTGTATTATGGTATGTTTTTTTTTAGTTGGAATCTCACTCTGTTGCCCAGACTGTAGTGCAGTGGCCGCTCCTGGCCACCGCAGCCTTGACCTGCTGGGCTCCGGCGATCCTTCCGCCTCAGCCTTTCAAGTAGCTGGAATTACAGGCATGCACTACCATGCCCGGCTGATTTTTTGATTTATTGTAGAGATGTGATTTGATAGGCAATGTGAAAGCTCTCTTCTCAGCAATGTAATTTTTATCAATGATAATGATGATTGGATGTATATTAAGTGCCAAGTGCATCTTTAAACACTTTGCGTGTATTAAAAAATTGAATCTCTCAATATTCCAATGGAATTACTACCATTATTATACCCATTTTACAGATGAGAAAAATTGTGTAAAGAATTACTTGAAGATGAATTAAGTGACTTGTTCTCCATCACGGAACTAGAAAGTTGTGAAACAAGAATGAAACCAAGGGAGTTTAGCTCTAAATCTCAAACTCTTAATTGCTCACTATTCCGTGGAAATGATGTGATATTAAAATCTGAAGTAAGTATAATTAGAGATGCATTTATTTGTGTCATGCATGGTTTCCCCTATAAGTCTTTCAAAATAGTGGTAGTCTCAAGATAGTGAAATTTTCAGCAGACACTGATATTACTTACCAAAAATAATTCCTTCTGGAATATTTAAATTGAAAAGACAATGACTATATCTAGAGGTCTCGAGAGAACTAAACTTTGTCACAATAACTTGTGACCTTTCATGTTAAAGTCACTTAAATTACAAATTCTGGGAGAGCGATTATAATGTTTACATTTACAGCTTGCAAATTTTGCCTTGTCTGTCTCTCTCACACACACACAGGTTAGAATTTTATTTTAAACCAGGATCCAAATCTAGGTCTCACTAATTCCAAAGTCCATGTCTTTTTTCAGTTTCCCCCTTCAGGAAGTGTAGACTATTCTTTAGTGAAGCCTGCCTGTGCCATACTCTTGATTGCTCACTGATATTTACTACCCTTCTTTTTAAGAGGATTATCCTTCTCAGTCCCATTGATTTCAGCTCTGTCCATATAGTTTGCTTTGGTCAATGAATGTAAGAGTGGCATGTGTTACTTCAGAACAGTACCCTTAAGAGTCAAGACAAGCATCACTGTGCTCTTTACCCTCTGCCACAAGAGCAGCGATGCTCCAGACAGAGGCTGCATCATCAACCTGGATTCAGCAAGAAGGTAATGGGAAGAAGAGTGCAGTCAGCCTGTGATGGACTTGCAGATAAGAAGTAAATTATTGGGTTAATATTGAAAATATCCATATTTTGACATTTTTTGATACTTCAGCAAAATACGTGCATTTGGGGGTTGTTACCACAGCTTTGTCTTTCTTGACATTTATTATCCATGACTGGAAAGAAGGGAAAGAGTGGAAACCAGTGGTGAGGACAATTATAATGTATTGAGTGTACATCTGTCACCCAATCATTGTCAAATCAACTAGGCAGAATATCATGGGTTTAAACTTAACATCTCAAGAAAAAAAATTACTTGCTTGATAGAAATACCCAACAATAGATGAATATAACAGAGAATACCTCCAGGATATTTCTAGACTTAAAAAAAAATTATTACTCTGATGAGTGAGACAGATACATTCATCTCATATTTAAGATGCTGTGGAAAGTGATTTATTCTGAAAAGGAATGGTCCTTAAGCAAATCTCAGAAACTCAACAGCAAATGAATATTTAAAGACCAGCTCCTTGGAGGGTGGGGATAGGAAAGACACATATCTTCCTGATTATAAAATGAAACAAATGAAAACACAACAACAACAACAACAACAACAAATAAAACCTGTGTGTGTTTGTATGAGAGCAAAGAGGAAAAACTTTTGAAATGTTAACGTAAGCACTGTAATCTTTCTCCCAGGATATTAAATTTTTTTAAATGGCTATCTTTAACTGGAATGGTCATTAGGTACTTTGGCAAGATTTAGCTCTCTAGAGATCTCAACAAGTCAAGATTTTCTCTGGATAGGGGCCATGCCACCTCTACAGAGGATTATGTCAATTCTGCCTTGTTATCTATTCACTGTCTTCTTGAGATTATTGGTGAAGAGATCAGTGTGACCCTAATAACTTCCATTTATTGAGCACTCTCTGTGTGCCAGTTACCTCAGTGATGTGCTTTCACGTACATTTTCTTAGTCGACTTCTGAGATATCCTTAGCCAACAGCCCACAGTTACTGCATAATTATGCCTCTATCTCTTGAAATTCATTTTGAATCACACGTTCTTACTCACTACACCTTAGTCTCCTTTTAGCACCTTGAATATTTTTTCCACACTCAAGGAATTTGCTGAAATTATTTCTTCTGCCTATAATTCTTTCTCCCATAAAATCCTTCTCAGTTTTTGAGTCACAGCTTAAAGGTTTGTTTGCCAGAGATGCTATTCGTTACCACTCTGTCTAATATAGATACTCCCCTGTTAGACTCTCTTTTGGTCCCTTGTGTGTATACTTCATAGCTAGCATATTTATCACAACTATTTATTGTAACTATTATGTCTGTCTATTTATTTGAATCTTGCCAGTTTCCCCAGTGATAAGATTGGGAGAGAATAAATTATTCTGGATTTTAACCACCAAATCCCCACCTCCTTACACAGCATTGGGATATACAGATATTCAATTATTATTTGTTGTATGAATGGATCAATTATTATTGTATTTTCTTCAGTCATGAGAAAAACTGAGGCACAGAGAAGAAAGGTGAGTTATCCAAGGTGACTCAGATAACTATTGATAAAGAACATGATCTTAGGTCTGTCCAACTCTTATTTCTGTGCCCTTTATGCTGTACCATACTTGCATTCACTTATTCATTCATGATTTTCAAGTATTTTTCATTGCAGACTTTGATGCTGACATATATGAATATAATGATATGTATGAATACAATGATAAGCAAAAACAAGCAAGACAACAAAAATAACAGTGCTCTGGGAAACAAGAGGCCTCGTCAGCTTAACTTAGTTCCCCCTAAAATCACCCTTCCCCCCAGGAGATAAGAGCAAAACCCATGCCACTGCACATCTTGCAAACGTGTCCATAGACTGAGGCACTGAATCACTTCTACAGAGGGTTCTCCAGAAACATGAGGACTCAAACCTCAGAGTTTTACCCTTGTTGCCTTTACATCACTGAATCCTTTGCAGGCATACCTCAGCACTAGCCTGACTGTGGTAACCCCAGAGGGCAGCTAGACCCAGAAGAGCAGCAGGATTGACAGTTGTTGGGCTCTCACAGATGACCACACCCAGGGGCGGAGCACTGTACCACATAAGGGAAGCACCCTGTAGGACAAACATTAAAATAAAAAAAAATCCAGAGTGTAGCCCTCTCTGTGCCCCAGATCTCCCCACCTAAGCGAACTTTCTTTCAGCAGAGATACAGACACAGTGCTGGGTTCAGTGGGTGAATGTGGCAGTTCTGCACCAGCAGTTGAACAGCCCTCCTGGCTGTGAAGAGTTTTGGAAAAGGAGACTTCTCCACCCTCTTACCCACCACTGCAAGTACTTTCTTCTCTTGTGGGAGCTCAGTGTGAGAGCCCCATTGACACCCTTTCTGAACATTATGGGGTGAGTACCAGCCCATGGGAGGTGTACCCTTTGGGCTCAAACTTGTACAAGGGGTGGAATCATACTTCCTCTCTACATGGAATGTCAACATTCCCACAGAGGGATAGAGGTGCATGTCTGATCTGAAAATCTGAAACAAAGGGACAAGTGGATAATGAAAATGTGGACCACTTTCCTGCCAGTTTACTGGTGGAGCAGAAGTGACTCCCTCCACTCCTGGTGAAGACCTTTGTCCATCTTACTTCCCCAGCTGCCTCCACTGGGGATGAGGCTTTAGTCCATCCTATAGGTATCACATATACCACCTGCTTTAGCTGCAACCAGTTTTGACCTGTAGGTGATTCCTCATGGCCTGAAGTCTGAATGGTTCAACCAGAGGAAAAGTACTGGGGGAAAAAAAGAATGCACAAGCACACAACACCACTAGGGAACAACATAGCTTCATGAATCCTCTGGTAATCTAGACATACAGGAAGCAGTGAACCTACACACACACACACACACACACACACACACACACACACACACACAAACACACACATACACCATAATTGTGACTACAAACCACATTTGAGGAAGTCAGTGCATAACAAGTTTCTATAACCAAGGAACTCATACGGAGACTATACCACTGATAGTATCCAGGGAAGAACCTAGACCAGTATGAAGTATAACACATCAAAGTCACATACTTAAGACATAGAAAAAAGGGAATTAAAAGCAAATTTAACAATAAGAAGAAAAATAGTCTACCCACATGAGAAGCAACCAGAAAAATAATATTGGCAATATGAAAGAACAGAGTTTTCAACTTCTCCCAAAGACCACATAAACTCTTCAGCAGTGGATCCTAACCAAAATATCTGAAATTCCAGAGATAGAATTGAAAAGGTTGATAATAAAATTGTTCAATGATATCCAAGAAAAAGTTGACAACAAACATAAAGAAATAAAAAATACCATTCAGGACATGAATTTAAAATTATCCAATAAAAGCACCCAACTGAACTCTGAAAATACAGACTTATCTAGGGAAATAAAAAACACAGTGGAAAGTTGTAAATTCCACTGAAAAAAGTAGAAGAATAAAATCAGAACTAAAAGAAAAGGTTTGCAAATTAGCCCAATAAAACAACTATAAAGAAAAAAGAATCAGAAAAACTGAACACTGTCTCCAAGAAATGTGAGACTGTGTAAAATGTTCAAACCTAAGAATCATATGTGTTTCTAAGGAAGAAGAAAAAGCAATGGGTTTGGAAAAAATACTTGAGGGAATAATTGAGGAAAACTTCCCTGGTCTTGCCAGAGATATAAACATCCAGATACAAAAAACACAAAGAACTCCTGGAAAGTTCATTGTAAAGAGGTCATCCACAAGACATATAGCTGTTAGGTTATCCAAAGTCAGCATGAAGAAAATCATTCTAAGAGTAGTGAGACAAAATCGTCAAACAAATCATCAAAGTAGACCTATCAGACTAACAGCAGACTTCTCAGCAGAAACCCTAAAAGTCAGAAAAGATTAGAGTCCTATCTTTAATTTCCCCAAATAGAATAACTGTCAGTCAATAATTTTGTAATCCACACAACTTTTATAAATAAAGGAGAAATAAAGTCTTTCTCAGACAAGAAAATGCTGAGGGAATTTGTCACTATTAGACCAGCTCTATAATAAATGTTCAAAGGCGTTCTTAACATTGAAACTAAATATAGAATTTCACAAGTAGAAAAACACTGGAAATTATCAAACTCAGAGGCCTTATAAAACTTCAACACAATGGAGATAACAAAGCAACCAGGTAACAATCAACATGATGAATGAAACAATATCTCATATACCATTATTAACTTGGAATGTAAATGGTCTGAATGCCCCACTTACATGATATAGATTGACAGGATGGATTTTAAAAGTCAGAATATCTACTGCCTTCAAGAACCCAAGTAACTCACAGAAACTTCCATAGACTCAAGGTAAAGGAGTAGAAAAAAATATTCCATGCAAATGGAAACGGATCCCATGAAAGTACAAAAGACCATTTGAGATTATTATGAACACTTCTATGCAAACAAACTAGACAATTTAGAGGAAATGGACAAAATCTTGAAAACATACAACCCACCAACATTGAATCAGAAAGAAATGGAAAACTTAAATAGACCCTTAACGAGTAGCAATATTGAATCAGTAATCCAAAGTCTCCCAACAACAAAAAAGCCTAGGACCTGATGAATTTACAGCTGAACTGTATCAACTTTCAGAGAGACTATAGGACCAAACCTACTACAGCTGTTTCATAAGATTGCATGGCAGGAAATTCTCTTCAATTCACCCTACAAAGCCAGTATCACACTGATACCAAACCCAGGAAAAGACACAAGAAAAAAGAAAATACAGGCTAATATCCCTGATGAACATAGATGTAAAAATTCTCAATAATAATAATAATAATAATAATAATAATAATAGTAATTCAACATGATCAAGTGGGTTTTATACCAGGGATGCAAGGAACAGATGCAGGAAAAGCATTTTATATAATCCAGAATCACCTCATAATAAAAACTCTTAGAAAAATAGACATAGAAGGTAAATATCTCAAAATAATAAAAGCCATATGCAACACTCTCACAGCCAACACCATACTGAATGGAGAAAAGTTGAAAGCATTCCTCCTCAGAACCTGTGTACTTGGCAAGGATGCCCATTTTCATCACTTCTATTCAACACACTAGAGCAATCAGGTAAGGGAAAGAAACACAGTGCATCCAGAGGAGAAAAAAGAAATCAAACTATTTCCCAATTAAATGATCTTATATATAGAAAATCCTAAAGAATCCTCCAAAAGACTCTTGGACCTGATGAATGAATTCAGTAAATTCCCAGGTTACAATATCAAAACACACAAATCAGTAGCACTGCTATACACCAATAATGACCAAGCTGAGAATCAAATCAAGAACTTAATCCCTTTTACCATTGTAAAAATGAGAGACTTCTGTGCAACAGAAGAAATAATCAATAGATCAAATAGGCAACCTGCAGAATGGAGAAAATATTCACAAACAATACATTCAATAAAGAACTTATGTCCAGAATCTATGAAGAACACAAACAAACAGGCAAGAAAAAAATAAACCTTATTAAAAAGTTGGCAAAATTATGGACTTTGAAGCAACTTGGATGGATTTAGAGTCTATCATACTCAGTGATTTATCAAAGAAACAAAGAACTGAGTACCACATACTCTCACTCATAAGCCGACCCTGAACATTTATCATAATACTATAAGAAAATGATTGGCAGTAGCGGGAAACTGCTGGGGGAGGGAGGGAGGAGATACATAACATCAATAAGCATACCTGACCTCAAATAAGGCCAAGTGGTTACCAAGGGAGACCCAAAGTTTACCTCTATGACAACCACTTGTATACCTAATCCTGAATTGTACCCCATCTTCAAAATAAAATAAATAAATAAATTAGAAAAATAAAATAAAATAAAAGGTGGGCAAATGACATGAGCAAATATCTCTCCAAAGAAGATATAGAAATGACCAACAGACATATTGGCCACAGTACTAATTACTAACAACATAAGTCATCATCAGGGAAATGCAAATTAAAACCACAATGAGATGCTTCCATAATACCAGTCCGAGTGACCATTATTTAAAAATTTTTAAAAAGATGTTGACGCAAATATGGTGAAAAGGGAACACATACATTGTTTGTGGCATTGTAAATTTGTACAACCTCTGAAGAAATCAATATGGAGATTTCTCAAAGAACAAATATAGATCTACCATTTGATCCAGTAATTCCAGTACTGAAACAAAGATCATTATACAAAAAAACCTCTGCACCCCATGTTTATAGCACCCAAATTCATAATTGGCAAAGGTATCAAATCAACCTAAATGCATATCAACTGACCAGTAGACAATAAAAGTTTTCTCTCTCTCTACATCTACACACACACACACACACACACACACACACACACACACACACTCACCATAGAATATTTTTCAGCCATAAGAAGAATGAAATAATGTCTTTTGCAGTAACTTGGATGGAATTAAGGACTGTTATCCTAAGTGAAACAATGCAGAAGCAAAAAAAACTACACATTCTCACTTTAAGCGGTAGCCAAGCTGAGGGTCTGCAAAGGCATATAGAATGCCATAATGGACACTGGAGATTCAAGGGGAGAGGGGTGAAAATTTATCTTTCGGGTACAGTGTGCCCTAATGGAGGTGACAGGCGCATTTAAAGCCCAGGCTTCTTCACCACTGTACAAAGCAGCCATAAAACCAAGAACTATTTTACCCCTAAAACTATTGCAATAAAAAAATATATATGTATTTTTAAAAGCAGAGTTCCTATGTGGTATATATACACATTGGAATATTATGCAGCCATAAAGAAGGACAAACATATGGACTTTGCAGCAACTTGGGTGGACTTAGAGTCTACCATACTCAATGATCTATCACAGAAACAAAGAACAGAGTACCATATGTTCTCACTCATAAGTGGACCTTGAACAATTATCATAATACTATAAGAAAGGGATTAGCAGTAGTGGGAAACTGCTGGGGCGGGGGAGTGGAATTGGCAATCGAGGGAAACTGCCAGGGAAGGGGGGGGCACACCTCATCAACAAGGGTACCTGCATAATCAACGTTCGTATACCTAACCCTGAATTGTACCCTGCATCTTTAAATGTAAAAATAAATGAGGAAATAAGTGAAACAAAAAAGCAGAGTTCCTTACCTCATAAAGATTATGTTCTCACTATATAGACCGACATTAATAGATGAACTAAGATATGAATTTAAAATTGGAACTATGATAGTTACTATGAAGGGGGAAAATGTGGTAGGACTGTTAAAAATCTTGACCTGGTCTTGGGATGGGGCATCTCAGGAAAATGTTCTCCAAGAATTACAATCAAAGAAATAGTTGAAGAAGTAACTGCTTGTCCAGGAAGGGCAAGAGGAAACATTCAGGACAAAAGTATTAGGATTTAGATTATGAACACTTGCATACCTAATCCTGAATCATACTCCACATGGTTAAAATAAAATAAACTTTAAAAAAAGAATGTACGAAAGAATTTATGAGAAGTGGGGCTAGTTATTCCCAGCTTTGTGAGTCTTGCTAATAATTAGAGTTATCTACCAGAGGATTTTAAGAAGAGAGAGCATCATGACCAGGTTTACTCAACTACATGGAAGAACAGATCAGCATGAGGAAAGATTGTATGCCAGTAGAGCAGCGGGAGCCACAGGCAATAGATGCTGGTAGTTTGGACTATCAGAAATAGATTTTTCTATACTTTTCCACCCATATAGGAAGGTCGTTTGCTGCCGTTTTAACTTTAGTTGTTTAAATTGGTGTCCCATCGCTGCCGTCATCATCATGACTCCTAAGAATTAGAAGCTTTAGCTAGCTAGCTTCTAGCCTCATGTAGAATGTGACCCTCCATCCTTCGGGCTTAACATCCAAACTAGTGGTTCTCAAAGTGCAGTTCTGGAATAACAGGAGTCTGCATCTTTTATAACGACAGGTCCACAAGATCAAAATATTTTTATAATAATACTGAGGCATTATTTTCCTTTCCACTCTTGTTCTCTCTCAAGTATACAGAGGTGTTTTCCAGAGCTAGCATGACATGGTAACAAATCTTATGAAGAGGTAGATAGGAAAATCAAATTGACCTCTGTTAATTTAGACACTAAAGAGGCATGCATAACCAAAAATAACATCACTTTTCTTCTCATTACTTCTTTGTTTTGCAAAGTATATTAATTTTATAAGTAATGTCTTTATGAACATGTAATGGGTTTATATTATTATATTAACGTAATGGGTTTTTTGTTGTTATTTTAAATGAGTTTATAAATAAATACTCTAAAAATTGCCCAGCCTTAATTCTTAATACACTGAGTATGTATACAGTTCACAGAAACAAAAGGTTTTTGAGCATTCTCCATAACGTTTAGGAATATAAAGAAATCCTGAGGGTAAAAAGTTTAAAAACTGTAGACATGACAATTACTACACTGACACGAAACCATATGTAACATCTAATGTGATGAAGGAATTTTACTAACAATTAAGAGTAGAGAATATTTAATTATCTGTCACTAAGAGTTAGTAAAGGGCACTTAAATAATCCAGGGTATGTCTTTAGCTGAATTGGCTTCTTGCAGATACAAATAGTGTATGATAGGTATTAAATAAACATTTATTTACAACTTGTCTTATTACTTAAAAGGTGAATTAAAGATGGTGCATGCACTTTTGGAGCATAAGATTGTACCATGGAAGTGCCTCAATGCACACCTAGTATATAAAGTGTTCTCAAGACATAATTCTTGAATGAGTAACAAAACTTCACGAATACTATAAAAGATATGGCTTGAAAAGTTTAGTATTGGGTTAATCTGAGAGAGTACCTGAAGTCCAGTGATGGGAGGGTTTACATATTTACCAAAATGGTGTCAGATTCTTTTGGGTACACAGTGCATATAGATGCTAATTCAGTCCTCAGTCTTCAAAACCAAAATGTGTATCATGATCTAACATTTACAGTCAAAAGTCGGGGCATATCGTGGCTTTAGTATCTTGGTATTTTATTTTCAAAATAAAATAATACTTATGCTTAGGAAGAAATGTACACAAACATACCGTCTTCAGGACTATTTATTTTTCTTCCTAGGCCTCTGGAAGTGTCAGAATACTGTTGTATTAGACTTGAATGAGAAGTTGAAATGATAAGCAGGGGTCCTTGGATGGAGTTTTCATAGGTTTTAAGTCAGAGATAAATAATGAGATATGAAAATGAATGGAAAAAATATGGAGCGAATTGTTCTGTAAGGACCAAAGGAAAGGTCTCTGAAGATTAGGGACTGCGTCACGAAATTAAAGAAAAGAGAAAAGACAATATCATAGAATAAAATAAAAAAAACCACATCCCTAAAAAATAAACCTGCTTCCCTTTGTCTCATCACATCCAGCCACTTGTACATCTTCCACGAGTGTCTGATGAGTTCCTTTTTTTTTTTTTTTTTTTGAGTTGGAGTCTCACTCTGTCGCCCAGACTGGAGTGCAGTGGCCGCTCCCGGCCACCACAGCCTCGACCCTCTGGGCTCCAAGCGATCCTTCCACCTCAGCCTTCCAAGTAGCTGGAACTACAGACGTGCACTACCATGCCTGGCTAATTTTTGATTATTGTAGGGATGAGGTCTCGCCAAGTTGCCCAGGCAGGTCGTGCCTCTCCTCACACTCTTTCCTCTTACCATTAGCATCTTTCACTCACTTGCACTCCTTACTTTACTGGTATTTCAAGGGTTGGCTCAAATATGTCATCTGTACTGGAAAGTCTTTTTATTTTCAACTCTCCAACTTCTATGAGGAGGGATTGACCATTTGTCCATTTGGTTTTCTGCTGTTCCCTGTAGATGACCTGTTTATGTGTCTGTTGATTCCAGTATTCTGTCACATACGTGTTGTATTCTAACATGCTGTGTCAAGTAATTCTCAACATGATAATTTTACCTTTTCTTCTTGCACTCAAGGAATTGCATCAGAATGTAAATTGGTATAAGTACTGTAATTTTAGATAAAAGAGTGTATCTCCAGCTCCTAAGCAGTTAGTTAAAACTTACTAGATGGTCAGTGATGGTCTATTAAATGAGTGAATGTATGAGTGCCTTATGCAGATACACTTGAAGACTAGCTCTATGATGTAGTTGCTATGTCTTGAGTAAGTAAAGCCCACTATGTATGCCAGTTTCCATACCCATAAAATAGATACAGCAATGTTGTTCTTTCTGTGTATTGTATATAATTATGTAATATTCTGGAAGATCTTTTTTAAATCCTAAGTACAATGTGACTGTAAGGCTTTTTTTTGGGGGGGGGATCTCCTTTCTTCTTATTGCCATATGAACAGTAAATAACCAGGTACTTCCCTTTCAGAAGCTGCTTACTGCTTGAGCATTGTTCCACTGTTGGGACTGTTGAGAGACTGTATTCTGTGTGCCACTTGCTGAGAAGTGAAAATAACTGTGTTATCCAGAGAACTTCATAGTAAGGAGCTTTTGCCTGCAACATCGTGTCACTTTCCTTTCCCCATAGAAGCAAGTGCCACAGATTAAATGTCCCCTGATTCTGAATCAGTGACCAAGAAAGACTTTGTTGACTTGCTGCTGGCCTCGTGCAAAGGCAACAGGACATAATTGAAGGGAGGTGATTTCCATAAATTGCCTCACAGAGGATTTTAGGGTACAGACTCGTAAGGGATGCGTTTGTGTTCTTGCTTCTTTCCTTATGTAATAATGATTAAAACAGCAGGAACAGACCCTGGGCATAACCCCTGCAGACAATGAACACCCAAGCCTGATAATAACTTGAAATGTACCACAGTGCTACCCAGTAAGACGAACGCTGAGGGGAAATGGGGAAAAATTGAATCTGGTGTCGTTTTATAGAGAACAACTCCCTCTCTTCTTCCTCCCTTTTCTGTCATCTCTTTGGACTTGTCAGGCTTTGTAGGATCTTAATTAATTAGCATACCATACACTGCCATTGCTTCCCATGAATTCATACACAATGCAAATTGAGCTCACTTGCTTATTCTTGATTGAGTTAATCATTTCTTACTCTAGGTTGCAATGTTGTCAGATATTGTTTTTGTTGTATCTTTTTTATGCATTTGCTAATTTTTCCTCTTGCTCTTTTTCTGAGCCATTTCTCACATATATGGGCTCTCATCCTTTCCTGTGTAACCATTTCAGAGACTTGGCCGGGAGTGCTGTATTTTCCCTTAAGATGTATCTTGACCTTATAACTTTAGAGCATGATACAGTCACTGGGTTGTCAAGGGGTTTAACGCATGCTGGATGGATGGAGGTAGTCACCAATATCCTAAAGTCATGATATATTTGTTATAAGAGATGAAAACACAGTTGAAACTGCAAGGAAGCACAACTGAAACTGCATTAGATATATTAGAGGGTATTTATTGGCTTACATATCTTGAAAGTGAACTGGAACATAAGCTTCAGCCAAGATTAGATCCAGGGACTTAAAATGATATTATCAGGGTAGCCTCTCTCCCTCCATACGTCATGAAAGCTCTCCCGCAAATATTGGGCAGGATGGCTATAGAAGCCTCAGACTCAAATCTTACCAGGTAAGAAATCTAGGGGAAAATTACTGGGCCGTTCTCAGTAAATACTGCAGAGAATTCCTGCGGAGGACTTGCTTTATTGCTTTATATGCGTTGGATCATTTGTCTACTCCTGAACCAATTAGGGTTATGCAATATTCTGATTAATCAAACCTGGGTCTGTGTTCACTCTTGAAGAGTTCATTTCCAGTTAAACATTAGAGAATAAATTTCGCACTGGAAGTTGAGGATCTATGACCAAAAAACAGGACTAATTGATAAAAATAACAGGTGGTCTTAACATATGGTCAATGCAAAATATGGTGTAAACATATGTGGTAAAATTATACCCAGTACTTAAAAACACATTTACAGGTCTTTAGTCAGATGTCTTCCAAAAGTGTCATAATGTCAGAATAATAATATAGAAGTACAAAATACCAAATAAATTTACAGCAGAAAGAATGGCCAAAGAGTCTCAGACTATTTTAAAGGTATTCTTTAAACAGTATTTTTTGCTCATGCCATAAGAAATAAGATTGACAAGTGGGACCTTGTCAGACTAAAACGCTTTTTTAAAGCAAAATAAGCCATCAAGAGAGTGGGGACACAGCCCACAGAATGGGAAAAAATATTTGCCAACTGCAAATATTTCTGACAAAGCCTGACAAAGGCCTAACACCCAGGATCTACAAGGAACTCAAACGTGCCAAAAGGAAAAAAAAAACAAACATTCCCATTAAAAAGTGGGCAAAAGACATGAATAGACACTTCTCAAAAGAAGACATATGAGCAGCCAACAGTAATCACTAATTAGTCTCACTGATC
>CAUYQG010017557.1:0-12962 GCA_963574415.1 Tarsius wallacei
GTGTTGGCATGGGATTGAGCTGTTGCCCAGATGTGTTTCCTCTCCTTTGGGGAATCGGGGGGGAAGGAAAGAATAACATACAGGTTATGCTAGGTAAGGTTATAGGACTGGGTGCTGTGGAGGAATTCTTTATGGTAAATAGCAGGGTTAGAGGTAAAGAAGCCTAGGCGTTTTTTGATTTGAGAGATATTACCCAGGAAAAAAGGAACATGAACTCGTAGTATGCCCTCCATCCCAGCCACCACTCTGAAAGGAAGGATGGGAGCAGAACTTTGGGGATGACTGGGGATGGAGGACGTCGGGTACAAAAGGGAGTGTGAGGAAGAGAGGGGAATTGAAGCGGGAGGTTGTGAATAGGGAGGCGGAGGATGGAAATGAGGTGGGGGAAGTTGGAGACTGGGGAGGATGGAACAGAACAGGATCATCATCATCAGCAGGATCGAAGTCCGATGATGATGATTTGGAGGGAGGATTTGAGGCAGAGGGGTTTTGGGGATTTTCATTTAAGAGAAGAATTTGATAAGGAGTACAGGTCTGACAAAGGGGGGGCTTATCAGAGATAGAGGAAAGCTTGGACACAGGGGACCTCAGACCATTTTCCATTGCATTGGAGTGAATTGTTGAGGTTATGGAGAATTTAGAAGTTAAATTGTTAAGAATATGGAGAATTTGGAAGTTAAAGGTCCCATTTTGGGGTTAGCAGTTATTACTGTTTAATTGAGATTGGGGTCAAGCCGTATTACAGAGAAAAATGAGATGCTTTGATCTTAGAGTAGGACCCAAATTTTTTTTTTTTTTTTGAGTTGGAGTCTCACTCTGTCGCCCAGACTGGAGTGCAGCGGCCGCTCCCGGCCACCGCAGCCTCGACCTGCTGGGCTCCGGCAATCCTTCCGCCTCAGCCTTCCGAGTAGATGGAACTGCAGGCACGCGCTACCACGCCCGGCTAATTTTTTGATTTATTGTAGAGATGAGGTTTCGCTTGCCCAGGCGGGTCTCGAACCCGCGGGCTCAGGCAATCCACTCACCTCAACCTCCCGAAGGCGCGGGATTACAGGCTGAGCCACCGAGCCCGGCAGGACCTAAATTTTTGAAGTTGCAAAGGAGACATCTGAGAGGAATGTCTCGGGGAGACTTAGAGGAGGCTTGACTCATGTTTAAATAATTTTGGAGGGGTGAGTAATTTTATCCTCAGGAGGTCTTGAAGCCTGAGAGTAAGAAACAGTGGAAGGATGAGGTGTCTCCACAGACTTCAACTGTTTCTATGAGGAGTGTGGAAGTTTGCTTTAAGGCCATCCTCTTGAAAGGCAATGACCACAACTACCTGGGTACGACCCAGTGGTAACCAAGGGTGACCTCTCACCTGGTGCTGCGGTTTTGACGGTATTTCTGTCCTGGACAGAAATGAGTGAAAGAGAGGAATCTGGAGTAGGGGAAGGAAAAACTCACCCACTGATTAGTGAATGGTGTTGGATGAAGTGTCCAGCAATGGAGATGGTCCTGCTGGAGCTGCCTGAGTTACGGAGAGGAGAAAGAGGAAAAGGATGAGAGAGGAGAGAGGATGAAGGATAATGGGGCTAGGCACCGGGACAACTTAGGAGTTGGCCTGTGGTGGGACTTTAACCCTCATTCTTGGGTTTTGGCACCAAATGTTAGGTCAAGAAAACGAGCGGATAGGAAAAGAGATGGGAGACGGGCGGCTCAGCAGTGACACAGGGATTCCAAGACAGAGAACATGCAGAGGGGACTCTAGAAAACTGAAGCCCACTACTGCTTACAGGCTAGGGCAGCTATAGGACTTGGGAGGGTATGTATTTTTGGTTGGCATTACTAGGGGGTAACTAAAGCTGTGGTTAAGTAAATTGAGAGGAAGTCTAGGTGTTAGACAGGATGCGTTGCAGTCTAGCCTAGTTGATAATTTTCCATCCCGGGGCAGCTAGCAAAGTGGTGGGGTGGGGGTGTCTAAGATGGCATTATCTGGGCTAACAATGATAATTATCTCAATAAGGCTGCTATTACAAATAAGTAAACAAATAAGAAAATAAATAAGAGAATGTAATTGACTCACTACTCACAAATATCTTGGAATTTTGTGGGAAATCCAAATAGATTATGGCTTCTCTACTTTGGGAAGACTGCTCTCCTAAATTCATCTCCATCATAAATGTCTATGCTAGCAATTTATTCTCCTGAGATTCTAGATAGTCATATCACATTTTAATTTCTTTCTTTTTTTTTTTTTTTTTTTGAGTTGGAGTCTCACTCTGTCATCCAGGCTGAAGTGCAGAACGCTCACGGCCACGGCAGCCTTGACCTGCTGAGTTCAAGCGATCCTTCTGCCTCAGCCTTCCAAGTAGCTGGAATTACAGGCACGTGCCACCATACCTGGCTATTTTTTGATTTATTGTAGAGATGAGGTCTTGCCAAGTTGCCCAGGCTAGTCTCGAACCCGTGGGTTCAGACAATCCTCTCACCTCGGCCTCCCAAAGTGCTGGGATTATAGGTGTGAGCCATCACGCCCAGCCCACATTTTAATTTCTTTGGAGCTGTTATGGTTTGAATTATGACCTCCAGAAAAGCTATATTGAAGTTCTAGCCCCCCCGATACCTCAGTATGTGACCTTATTTGGAAACAGGAGGTTGCAGATGTAGTTTGTTAAGATAAGGTCTTACTGTAGTAGGGTGAGCCCTTAAGCCAATATGGCAGGTATCCTTATAAGAAAAGGAGAGAGATACCTGAGCAGATAACATCATGTCATGATGAAGGCAGAGACTGAAGTGCTACAGCTGCAAGTCAAGCAATGACAAGGATTCCTGAAAAAGCACCAGAAGCTAGAAAGAGGCAAAGGATTCTCCCTGACAGGATTCAGAGGGAGCACAGCTTTGCCAACGTCTTGATGTTGGACTTCTAGTCTCAAGAACTGTGAGACAATAAATTTATGTTGTTTCAAGCCACCCATTTTGTGGTACTTTACTACAGCAGTCCTAGGAAACTAATACAGGAACTAAAGACAGTCATTCCAAATAGTAAGAATAGAATAGGCACAAAACTGCTATGATATGAATGTGTACCCTCCAAAATTTATTGTTGCCACTGTGATAGTATTAAGAGATGAGGCCTTTAAGAGGCAATTGTACCATGTTAGCCCCTCCCTGGTGAAAAGGAATTAAATGAAGCCCTTATAAAAGAGGCTTCATGAAGTGTTCAGCTCTCTTGCCTTTTCACTTTCCACTGTGTGAAAACAGAATTCCTCCCCTCTGGAGGGCTCGGCAACAAGGCAACATCTTGGAAATGGAGAGCAGACCTCATCAGACAACCAAACCTCTAAGATATTTTGTTATAGCAGTTCAAACAAACTAAGCCAAAAACCAACTCATAATTAGCCATAAAGAATTAAACAAAGAACTGAGTATCACGTGTTCTCACTCATAAGCGAACCTTGAACAATTATCGTAATACTATAAAAAAAGGATTGGCAGGAGCAGAAAACTGCAGTGTGGGGGGATGGGGTTGGCAGTAGTGGGAATCTGCTGGGTATGGGAGGGCACACCTCATCTCATCAACAAGAGTACCTGCATAATGAACATTTGTATACCTAACCCTGAATTGTACCCCTGAAAAAATAAAACATAAAAAATTAAAAAATTTTCTTAAAAAATAATAAAGTTATAATGTATTAAAACCTAAAAGATAAAAGAAAAAAGGAGAATTAATCAGTATTTTCACTAGTGTTAAGGCAAAAACATCAGGCTTATCCAGGGTTCTTCTTTTCTCTTTTTTCAATAGCAACAAGTCTTTCAAAATAAGATGCCTATTTTTACTTCTAAATGATGACTTTGATCAGTTACGTATATTAGACAGAAATTGTGGAGGAGTTAAGAACATGCCACCCCGAGATATGCTGTTCCGGCATATTGACTATTTTGGGTTAAAGACACTTGAAAAACAGCAGGTGCAAGGTGATCACTCTGAACTTCATTCTATTTCTTTAAAACAAGAGATGAAATTCTCACGTGAAAGCTGTCCTCCGTATACCAGAAGGAAAATATCATTTTTTATCGTCAAGGATGGGAAGTTGAGGCCAAAGGAAATCTGTACAAACAAACCTTGTTAGACTAATTTTTTTGTTTGTTTGTTTTGAGTTGGAATCTCACTCTGTCGCCCAGACTGGAGTGCAGTGGCACGCTCCTGGCCACCGCAGCCTCGACATGCTGTGCACAGGCGATCCTTCTACCTCAGCCTTCCAAGTAGCCGGAGCTACAGGCACGCGCTACCACACCTAGCTAATTTTTGATTTATTGTAGAGATGAAGTCTCACCAAGTTGCCTGGGCAGGTCTTGAACCTATGGGCTCAGGCAATGCACTCGCCTTGCCTCCCAAAGTGCTGGGATTACAGGCTGAGCCACTGAGTCCAGCCCATTAGACTGTTTTTTTATCTTCCTAGCCACTTCACCCAATTAACAACCCTAGCTTAAGACCCTTTGCATTGTCACAGTTTCATAATCAATCAACTACTCTTTGTCTAATTCAGTATAGACTCCCATGCCATGTAAAATTTGTATTAACTCAATTTGTATGTTTTTCTTTTGTTGATCTGAATTATGCCAATTTAATTCTCAGGCCCAGTTGAAACCCTGAAAGGGTAGAGGTAAAATTTTGCCTCTCATTTAATTGCAACATAGGATTTTAAAATATTTTTGGAAAAAGACAAACCTCAAGTCATTTTGTATTTTCCAAAGAATCTAGGATAGTGTTTTTCTTATTGCAGTGATCAATATTTACCTATACATAAGAAGCAATACAAAGCAAAATTAGCCTTATAAACAAATGCATTTTAAAACCCCCTTGAAATCCCTAAATAATGTTAAAAGAACAAGTTCTATGAATAAATGACAGATAACTATGTAACTGAAAATGTAGAACTTTATATTTATTTATTTTTGAGTTGGAGTCTCACTTCGTCATCCAGGCTGGAGTGCAGTGGCAAGCTCACGGCCACCCAGTGTCGACCTACTGGGCTCAGGCGATCCTTCTGCCTCCGTCTTCCAAGTAGCCAGAACTACAGGTAGAGATGAGATCTCGCCAAGTTGCCCAGGCTGTTCTTGAACCTGTGGGCTCAGGCAATCCTCTCACCTTGACCTCCCAAAGTGCTGGGCTTACAGGCTTGGACCACCGCGTCCGGCCAATGTAGAATTTAAAAGTGGTTTTTAGACACCTCCCTCCTTATTTTCTCCTCTCCCTTCCTCAACACCTGCTCCTTAATCCTTTCCTAGCACCTCCTGACTGCTGCAACCTTGTAACCAACGTTTGCTTCTCTAATTATGTTCTTGCTTAAGAAATTCCAGAGGCTAATCTTGGAACAAAGCAAGCAAGGAGTCCTGATTGAGAAACTCTCCCACGTGAGGGGAGTCGCCGACTATTGATTCACCACCAGGCTGCAGTCAAGATGATGCTAGCCAGACCCCGGGATGGGCAACTACCCAAGACAGCCGTCAGGGCTGGACTCGGTGGCTCAGTCTGTAATCCCAGCACTTTGGGAAGCCGAGGCGAGTGGATTGCCTGAGCTCGTTGGTTAGAGACCAGCCAGGGCAACTTGGTGAGACCTAGTGTCTACAAAAAGTACAAAATTAGTTGGGCGTGGTAGCTCACACCTGTAGTTCCGGCTACTTGGAAGGCTGAGGTGGAAGGATCGCTGGACCCCAGCAGGTTGACGCTGGGATGGCCGTGAGCATGCCACTGCACTCCAGCCTGGGCGACAGAGTGAGACACCAACTTAAAATAGCCAACGGAACAAAGACACACGTAGACCCTGCACCCTGCATCACTCCTGCATGTTCCCAATACCAAGTTACCCTTTAGTTTTTTCTTTTATTGATTGATTGATTGATTGATTGATTGACTCAGAGTCTCACTCTGTTGCCCAGGCTGGAGTGCGGTGGTGCCAGCACGGCTCACTGCTGTAGCCTTCACCTCCTTAGCTCAGGCTATCCTTCTGCCTCAGCCTCCCAAGTAGCTGGAACCACAGGCACAGGCCGCCATGCCCAGCTAATTTTTTTTTTTTTTGGTAGAGACGAGGTCTTGTTATGTTGCCTAGGCTGGTCTTGAACTCCTGGACTCGAGCAATCCTCTCACCTCAGCCTCCCAAAGTGGTGGGATTTCAAGTGTGGGCCACTACACCTGGCCCCAAGTTTCCCTTAAAAAACCCCATTGCAAAAGTGAAAATCAGAGATAGTATTTGGGATATTAGTCCACCATCTCTTCAGGTTGCCTGTTATTCAATAAAACCCAGTTTCCTTCCACCATGTCTCATATCTTGAGTTTGGCTTTCCAGCGATGAGCACGTGCAACTACAAGCAGCAAAATGGCACCATAGTTTTTTATAGTATACTGAGTTTTATAAAATCTAATACCATATATTGCAAGATACACTGTTATTCCAGGTTAAAAAAACACTGCCAAAAAAGCGTAAATCATTGTTTTCTTAACACACTGAATATAAGACACATTTCAGTTTCAGAAAATTTAAACATGCATCTTAGAATCTATGAAGAGAGGTACTAAAAAAACTAAAATAAATAAATTGCCAGGGTTAATTAAATGTTAACATTTGCAAGTAGGCAGCAATGTAATTAATTTCTTTGTAATTTGATATTTGAAAATTTGACACAACAAAAGGTGCCACTGCATTATTTATTTTAACAAGTCCATTTTAAATGAGTTCACTTACAAATTATTTGCAAATAATTTCCCTAAGCACATGATAATGATTTTGCTTAAGCTGAATCCCTGTCTGAACCGGATGACGTATTCAGTGTATAGGAAT
This sequence comes from Tarsius wallacei, assembly GCA_963574415.1. Classification (NCBI taxonomy): domain Eukaryota; kingdom Metazoa; phylum Chordata; class Mammalia; order Primates; family Tarsiidae; genus Tarsius; species Tarsius wallacei. Next base: position 6,822 of record CAUYQG010017557.1, read on the forward strand.
TCAGAAGTTCGAATTTGCCACTGTAATTGTAGTCACAAAAGGATATTAACCCTACACTCTGGAATTCAGTTGATCAGGTTTGGAATTCTTGGTTAATTTTTATTTATTATGCAATGAATGGAACTGAAATTATCAAAGCTGGTCCACAAGCTGAAAAGGGGGAACTTTAGCAACTATACTATAGGAAAAAAATAGTACACGTATATGCAGAAAATGTTATTTGGAACCGTTCCAAATTAAAATTCTGAATTCTCAGTTTTATTGATTTAAGTGAAATGTACATGTTCAGTCCTAACCCACAGCTCCAAACTCGCTTCAGACAGTCTGAGCATCACCATGTGGGTAAAGGGAATTTGGTTGTCTTCAGTAATGATAAAGGCTACCTTTTACAAAATGGAGTTACACATGCCCTTCTTTCATATACTCTTAACCCTTTACTATTTATAGGATGTTAAAGTACATGAAATAATACAGCAGGCAAGGGGCTCTGCCCTCAAGAGATTTCAGGCTGCTCAAATGCATGAAGTTTGTAATTCAAGGCAGATTGTAGCAAGAACCATAAAGGGCTACAAGCAAATCTGTATGTAAAGAACCTTCTTGTAAATGTGTGTAATCTCTGATCAAATCTCCTTTGAGAGGGAAGGAGTCAAGAAGAAAGGACTACAGTGGCAAATTATTTAATTTGGATACTTGGTAAATTACTTCAAGTAAGCTATTAAGCTGTTTAACCAGCCTCCATTTGTAATGATTAACAAGTGTACTTTCCTTTTACTTTATATTGAAGCCATATTTTTTCTTTGCAGAAGAATTTAATTCTTGGTTAAGTGTCACAAAGCCTGAAATGTACCTGCAAATGATTTATCAAAGAAAAAAAAAAAAGCAAAAGCACATGAATACATAGATATATAGAGGAAATGTGATGAAAATAAGATTTGAACCTATTTGATGAGTATATAGGTGTTATTGTTCATTCTTTAAACGATTTGTATGTTTGAAAAATTTCATTAACAATTTTTTGAAAAGAAATGGAAGGTTTAAACAAAATAAGCATACAGACCAAAAAGCCTTACACTTAAAATCTAAGACCCATATAACAACTAATTATGACTGCTAGGACTGGAGCAATAAAGATCCTTAAGTTTTATATCACTAAATACACACAAGGATTGCCACACTGTGATATCACTAAATACACACAAGGATTGCCACATTGTGAGCATTGCCTAAAAGAGCCAAAACAGGACACTAAAAGGCGGACCAAGGAATTCCACGTAAAGATGGTCTTAAACCTTGGGATTTCTAAAAGAACTGCAAATACTACCCAAGGCTGATTTTGTCTACTTCTAACGAATTCTACACCTCTTCTTCTTGGCGCTCTGCATTCCAAGTGGTTCACATAATACCTCTCAGCCAAATACACTGAAAGTCTTAGACTTTAGTAAGCCACAGTGGAGCCTTTGGACACCACAATTGGGAATAATCAGTGCACCCTCACTTCTTGTTCCACCACCCCTCAACCTCTCTCCCAGGATCCATCCATCCTTCCTTTTTGAACTCCAAATTTATTAAAAACAGTGTCCCTTTTCTTGTGATAATCTTTACCTAAAACATTTCAGGTCACTGCACATAAGAAAGCCCACCTGGGAAAGGTATTGGCCTCCTTGGTCAGTGAATCATTTTTGCCAAACACAGCAGGATAGAAAACATGAGAGTTGTCACAGGAGCACAAATACAATAAAATAAATGGAAAGACATCCCATGTTCATGTATTAAAATACTTGCTAATATTAAGGTGACAATACTGCCAAATTTGATCTACTCCCCAAGTTAATTCAATGAAATTCCTATCAAAATCCCAGCTGACATTTTTCATAAATTGATAAGATGCCCTAAATTTATTTAAACAATGAAGAGACCAAGAACAGACAAACTAATTTTGAGAAAGTTAATAATTTAGAGTACTCACACTTTCTAATTTCAAGATATACTACAAAGCTACAGTAATCAAAACAATATGATACTTCCATAAGGATAAGCATGGAACAATGGAATATAATTTAGAGTCTAGAAATAAAGTTATATATGTATGGAAAATTTATTTACAACAAGGGGGCCAAGACCATTCAATGGCAAAAGTAGTCTTTTTAAGAAATTATGCTGAGAAAACTGGACATCACCATGCAAGAGAATGAGGTTAGACCCTACCTCACACCACATACAAAAATTAACTCAAAAAGATCAAGGATCTAAATATAAGAGCTATAACTACAAAACTCCTAGAAGAAAATATAGATGCAAATTTTCATGACCTTAGCTTAGACAATGAATTCTTAGATATGACACCAAAAGCACAAGCACAGAAGAAATATAGAACCTAGGAAACACTCTCCTGGATGTTGACCTAGGCAAATAATTCATGATCAAGTCCTCAAAAGCAAATGCAACAAAAGCTAAAATTGACAAGTGGGACCATATCAAGCTAAAAAGCTTCTGCAGAGTAAAAAAAGAAAAAAAAAAATCAATAGAGTAAAGAGACAACCCAAGCCAGGCTCAGTGGCTCAGCCTGTAATCCCGCACTTTGGGAGGCTGAGGTGAGTGGATTGCCTGAGCCCGCGGGTTCGAGACCCGCCTGGGCAACTTGGTGAGACCTCATCTCTACAATAAATCAAAAATCAGCTGGGCGTGGTAGCACACGCCTGTAGTTCCAGCCACTTGGAAGGCCGAGGCAGAAGGATCGCCGGAGCCCAGCAGGTCGAGGCTGCGGTGGCCGGGAGCGGCCATTGCACTCCAGTCTGGGTGACAGAGTGAGACTCCAACTCAAAAAAAAAAAAAAAGACAACGCAAAGCATGGGAGAAAATATTTGCAAGCTATGCATCTGAGAAAGTTCTAATATCCAGAATCTATAAGGAACTCAAATGAAAAAGCAAGAAAAAAAAACCCATTAAAAAGTGTGTAAAGGACATGAACAAACACTTCTTAAATGAAGACATACAAGTGGCCCAACAAATATATAAAAATGTTCAACATCAGTAATCAGCAGAGAAATGAAAATCAAAACTACAAGATACCATCTCACACAAGTCAGAGTGACTAAACTGAACATCATCAACATTTAATATTTTTGTGCTTCAAAGGATACCATCAGGAAATTAAAGAGGCAACCCAACTCACAGAGTAGGAGAACATTTTTGCAAATCATATATTTGATAAAAGACTTACGTCTAAGGCCAAGATGTGGTGGCTCACATCTGTAATCCTAGCACTTTGGGAGGCCAAGGCAGGAGGACTGCTTGAGTCTAGGAGTTTGAGACCAGCCTAAGCAACATAGCCAGACCTCGTCACTAAAAAAAAAAAAAATTAGCCGGGTGTGGTAGTGCATGCCTGCAGTCCCAGCTACTCGGGAGGCTAAGGGCAGGGGGATAGCTTGAACCCAGGAGGTCGGGGCTGTGGTGAGCCATGATTGTGCCACTGCACTCCAGGCTGAACAATAGAGTGAGACTTCAACTCAAAAACAAACAACAACAAAAACAACTTACATCTTGAATATGTACAGAACATTTACAACTTAATAATAAAAAGACAATACAATTAAAAAAGGAGCAAAGGGTCAGGATATACAGTTCTCCAAAGAAGATATACAAATGCTCAATAAATACAAAGAAACATGTTCAGCACCATTAGTCATCAGGGACATACAAATTAAAATCCCAATAAAATACCATTTATCCCCCATTAGATGGCTATAATAAAAAAGACATAATATAAGCATTGGTAAAGATGGGAAAGATTGGGGCCTTCATACACTACCGTGTATGTGATGTTGAATAGCAATTTGGAGATACTTATCAACATTCATATACTTAAATATTTTATGTTATTTTATTTTTTTGAGTTGGAGTCTCACTCTGTCATCCAGGCTGGAGCGCAGCGGCATGCTCACGGCCACCCCAGTGTCGACCTGTGGAGCTCGGGCGATCCTTCCGCCTCAGCCTTCCAAGTAGCTGGAACTACAGGTGTGCACTACCATGCCCGGCTAATTTTTTGATTTATTGTAGAGACGAGGTCTCACCAAGTTGCCCAGGCTGTTCTCGAACCTATGGGCTCTGGCAATCCCCTCACCTCGGCCTCCCAAAGTGCTGGGATTACAGGCTTGAGCCACCAAGCCCGGCCTATTTAAAGATTTTAAAAGCTCTAACTTTTCTCCCAATCGCTTTTCTCTTGGGCATTATCCTACAGAAATACTCACATATATGGTATGCCTAAAGAAGACACGTTCTACATTTATTGCTGCAGTATTGGAAAAATCTTTAGGAAGAATAAGTTTTAGAAATCTATTGCACAGCATGGTGACTACAGTAAATAATAATGTATTGTATATTTCAGAACTGCTAAAAGAATAGATTTTAAACATTCTTACCACAAAAAATGATTAGGTAGGTGAGATAATGAATATGTTAATTAGCTTGATTTACTCTTTCTATAATGTATATATATCAAAACATCACATTGTACCTTATAAATATATACAGTTGTTTCATGGATGGAGCTGGAGATCATCATCCTAAGTGAACTGATTCAGAAACAGAAAACCAAACATTACATGTTCTCACTTATATGTGGGAGCTGAACGGTCACAAAAATGGAAATAATAGACACTGGAGACACCAATAAGGGAGGAAGTGGAGACAGGGGCACAATGTTCACTCTCTGGGGAATGAGCCATCTAAGACCCAACCTCCACCACTTTATAATATGCCCATGTAACAAACATGCTTGTGTACCTCCTGAATCTAAAATAATAAAAAACAAAAGTAACTCCAATAAAAAGCAGTGTAATGTTAAAATAAATAAGTAATGTAAATAAGTAATGTAATGTTAAAAATAAAAGTAATGCTAATATTAAAAAGAAAATAAATTGTAACATTAAAAAGAAAACAACCCAAGTGTTCATTAATAGGAGAATAAACTATGGAATATGTATGGGCCAACTATGGAATACTATACTACAGTCAAAGAATGATGTAGACTAAGTTTTCTCAGCCAAGGCACTACTGATATTTTAGATCATGTAGTTCTTTTTCATGAGTGGCTGTTTTGTGCATTGTATAATGTTTAGCAGCATCCAAGGGCTCTATCAGTAGGTGTCAGTAGCACTCTCTCACCACAATTGTCTCAACAAAATGGCCACTAGACATTGCCAAATGCTGGGGGTGGGAGGAGAAGGGAAAATAGAGCTTAGTTGAGAACCACTGATGGCAGCCGTATATGTACTAATGTGAAAAGATCTCCAAGATGTATTATTAAGTGATAATTTAAAAGGAATCAGGTATCTCTTTGGGACACCTCATATAGTAGACCTTGAATATATTTCCTTTGAATATATACCCAAAAGCGGAATTGTTGGACCATATGGTAATTTTATTTTTAGTTTTTGAGAAGCTTCCATGCTGTTTTTCATAATAGCTGTACTAATTTATAGTCCCACCAAAAATGCATGAGGATTCACTTTTCTCCACATCCTTGCCAACACCTTTAATCATTTGATTTTTTATGATAATGGCTATTTTAACAAGTATGAGTTGATATTTCATTGTGATTTTGATATACATTTCCATGATGATTAGTGATGTTGAACACCTTTTCAAGTACCTGCTGGCCATTTGTATGTTTTCCTTAAAAATGTCTATTCAGGGCAATTATCAATAACTCAAAAAATAACAGTTGCTGGAGAGGGTGTGGCGAAAAGAGAACACTTCTACACTGTTGGTGGGAGTGTAAACTAGTGCAACCGCTGTGGAAAGCAGTGTGGCGATTCCTGAAAGCTCTAAATATCAACCTCCCATATGACCCCACAATCCCCCTACTGGGAATATACCCTGAAGAACTCAAATCACTCTATAAAAAAGATACCTGCACACATATGTTTATAGCAGCATTGTTCACAATAGCAAGAACCTGGAAGCAACCATGCTGTCCATCAAAAGAGGACTGGATTTAAAAAATGTGGTACATATACACAATGGAATACTAAGCAGCCATAAAAAAGAACAAAATCATGAATTTCGCAGCAACCTGGATGGAACTAGAGTCTATAATACTGAGTGACCTCTCACAGAAACAAAGAACTGAGTATCACATGT
>CAUYQG010017558.1:0-24592 GCA_963574415.1 Tarsius wallacei
TTACTTTCTTTTTTTTTTTTTTTTTTTATACGGAGTCTAACTCAGTAACCCAGATTTGAGACAGGATTGCATTTGCCACAACCCGCCACCCCAGCCACGACCTGCTGGGCACCGGCGATCCTTCTGCCACAGCCATCCCAGTAGCTGGAACTACAGGTGCGCACTACCACGCCTGGCTAATTTTTTTTTGATTTATTGTAGAGATGAGGTCTCACCAAGTTGCCCAGGCGGGTCTCGAACCCGCGGGCTCAGGCAATCCACTCACCTCAGCCTCCCAAGGTGCGGGATTACAGGCTGAGCCACCGAGCCCGGCTAGTTTACTTTCTACATATCAAGAAACTAAACTTAGAGGGCTAACTGCAGAGTGGATCAAAGATCTGGGAAGAATGCAGGACAGGAGGAAGTTCCCTTATCCTAGTAGGAGAAAAGCCCAAGGGAGTTGGGAGGGGAGAGGGCAGGAAGGAGCCTTGAAAAGAGAGGAGAATCCTCTGGGTCTCCCATCAACATCAGAACTGGGGTGGGGTTGGGAGTAGGGAGATGCACACAGTTTTGAGGAAACATGAGAATATTCTGGAACCCTGAGGGGCAAGAAGCACAGGGTTGGGCCTAGTGCTCCCTCTGAAGACCTGGGTGCAGAGGATTGGGTGGCTGGGGGAAGGACTAAGGAAGGCAGACCTTACAGTTGCCTCACTGAGTGGCTCTGCACTCTAAGGTCATAACATAGTACCCAGGTCTCAAGGTAGGATGGCATGAGGTCACCGATAGGGTCAGCAGCAGGCATGACAATGCCTAGGAGATCAGGCCCCCAAACCCTTCAGATCTCCTGGCTATGGGCATCCCGTGACCAGGAAGGTCCTACTACGCCTCAGCAGAGACTATGTCTGGAGAGGACACAGATGAGTCAGCAGTGAATAGAGACCTGGAGTGTTAATTTCCCTGATACAAAATTACACTTGGTACCTTTGCCCAGAAATTTGAAAAAAGAACAGGTGAAGAGGTGTTAAAGAAAAAAAAAACATCATTTATGGCACTTGTTAAAGATGGAGAACTATTTCCATAGGCCTAGGGAGGCAGAGGGAGGCATAAGCCCTTGCAGTGTGGGAGACAGATTGGGTTCACCTCTCACTCCAACAAGGAGAAGTGGGAATTTATAGCCAAAGAGTGGGGTGGGAGTTTGTATATGGAAAATTACTAAGAGGAAACATCGGGGATAAGGGGAATTCTTGTTAGACTCAACAGAATTCTTGCTGAAGGCAGGCCAGGGTGATAAAATAACAAAACAACAAGGGTGGCAGGGGTGTGGGGGTCCAGATAATAGAGGTGGGGGATTTTTGCTAAACTGACTTAGCAGGATTCTTGGTCAAACTGGATTCTCCAAGGACAGAGAGGGAAGCCCAAGGTTAGGGCCTTGTCAGACACAGACCTCACAGGAGTCTGTCTCCCATTTGGTGAAAGGAGGGTCTTTGTCAGAGGGAGGTGGGAAGAATTCCTAAAGGATTTACCCCCAGAAGGACTGTTTGAACTGGACAATGACTGTGATACAATATGTGAATTTGGCTGCAAAATCATTGCATGGGACTGAGTCTAGAACAAAATCTCTGCACAGTGTGAGATTTATAGCAAGAGTCAATTTTAGAAATAAAATCAGGCCACTGCTTTGTTAAACTCTGGTGCGTCCATGTGGCTCTTTGAGCTATGCCCACCATTTTTCTTAGCTTTGACCTCCTCCCCTACTTTGGGGAGATGACTCTCTTCTCTCTCTCTCTCTCATTTACTTTCTAAATAAACTAAATTTTCCAATCTAACTTCTATGCAATTCTTTGCACCTTACACATGGCATCGTATCACACATAGCCCCCCAGTGAGTCTTGACCTAACACCATTTAAACAGAATTCCCCAAATCCCTTTGGTAACTTACACCCTTAGAATGTTGCTAAGTTAACTTATAGTTATTCATTGAATATCTAGATCATTTCCAAATCAGGTGATATATTCAAACATGAATTGGTTAAATCAGCTTACACTTACCTATTTTTGGTTTGTTATTACAGAGGAACTAAAGATATTTGGATCTGTTAATAAACATGCCCTGTGGCACATTAAAAATTGTACTATAAAAAAAAGAAATAGCCGGGCTCGGTGGCTCAGCCTGTAATCCCGTGCCTTGGGAGGCTGAGGTGAGTGGATTGCCGCGGGTTCGAGACCCGCCTGGGCAAGTTGGCAAGACCTCATCTCTACAATAAATCAAAAACTAGCCGGGCGTGGTAGCGCGTGCCTGTAGTCCAGCTACTCGGAAGGCTGAGGCGGAAGGATTGCCAGAGCCCAGCAGGTCGAGGCTGCGGTGGCCAGGAGCGGCCACTGCACTCCAGTCTGGGCGACAGAGTGAGACTCCAACTCAAAAAAAAAAAAAAAGAAAGAAAGAAAATCAGTTGTGTTTCTGCACATATCTGTCTTGCAACTGCTCAGCTTTTACCTGCTAGGGTGGTTAAAAACAAAACAGAACACTTTCCACGATCTGTCCCTTTTACCACTCACATTTCACTCTCTAGTTTCACTAAACTGTGTGCCTCATGGAAGTCACTGCTGGTACTAGAATCTCTTTTGTATCTGCTAATCCAGTAGAAAGAAGCTCTTTAAAAGCTGGGAACAAATCATATTCACCTTTGCATTCCCAGAAGCTAACAGAATGCCTGACAGGTAGTAGGGGCTCAATAAATATCAGATGACTGAATAGATAACATTTTAACACCTGGGGCCAAACCACAGATGGAAAAAGGCAAAAGATTGGTAGTGTGATTGAAAAGGGTTGCTGGGCCTGTGGTTCATGCCTGTAATCCCAGCACTTTGGGAGGCGGAGGCAAGAGGATTGCCTGAGCCCAGAGGTTCGAGACCAGCCCAGGCAACTTGGCGAGACCTCGTATCTACAATAAATAAAAAAATTAACCAGGCATGGTAGTGTGCCTGTGGTTCCAGCTACTTGGAAGGTTGAGGTGGAAGGATCACCTGAGCCCAGCCGGTCGAGGCTATGGTAGTGGTTGTGAGTGTGCCACCGCACTCCAGCCTGGGCAACAGAGTGAGACTCCAACTAAAAAAAAAAAAAAGCCCAAGTAGTTTCCCACAGAAGCTCGTCCTAGAAATTCTTCCACCAGAAGCTTTAGAGTGAGTTACAATGCAAACTCCTCACCTCTTATTATCCCATTGATAGTCATCAGCACCCTATCACAGAGGAACGCAGCTGAGTAGTGGCAGAGAGCAGAGTTCTGGAGAAATTAAGGAGAAGGGGCCCTGTGGAAGGGCAGTTCCCCTGATAGAGTCAGGATAAGACTTTTCTCCGAGGCTTTAGGCAGTGTAAGGAAACTGAGCCTGTCGGTGAGGGGGTGGGGAGAAGAGCCCACTTTAAGAGTATGTGACCAAATCATTTGCATATAAGCCCCCCACGTAACAGAGACTCACGCTTGCTTTAATATTCTGCTATCACCATGTTGAAATTCTTAGTAATTTTCTAACACTAGGTCCTGAATTTTTACATTGTACTAGGCCCCACAAATTCTATAGCAGGTCCTGGTTAAGGCCCCCAAAATTGAAGGGCACACAGAAAGAAGATGGAAAGAGACATAAGGAAAATTCTTCCATCTTCACGGTTTTGTGTACGGCCGGGTGGTCAAGCTAACAAGCCTGCAGGATGATGAGGAGGACATAGGCAGCGAGAAACCTCAGAGTGGTTACTAAGATTTCATGCATCTCATAATTAGAGATGGGCTAAGACATTAGGATGTAGGGTCTTTGGAAACATCTCACCTGTATCCCCTCACTACAGATTTTGCAGACTTCTCTGCTGTAGTGTGTCAGTAACGGCATCTATTTCATGTCATGATGGCTCAGGCTTACTTTCTTTGAAGCTGATGACCAAAAATTGGATGTCGCTGGGCACAGTGGCTCACGTCTATAATCCCAGTAATTTGGGAAACAAAGGCAGGAGGATTGCTTGAGCCCAAGAGTTTGAGACCTGACTAGGCAACACAGGGAGACCCTATCACTACAAAATCGAACTAAAAAAATTAGTCATGTGTGGTGGCCCATGCCTATAGCCCCAGCTACTTGGGAGGTTGAAATGGAAGGATCACTTGAGCCCAGGGTGTCGAGGCTGTGGTGAGCCATGATTGTGCCACCGCACTTCAGCCTGGGCAACTGAGTGAGACCCTGACTCAAAAAAAAAAAAAAAAAAGAGTTGGATGTGCTTTGCTAATGTCATATGACTGACCTCAATGATACTCCAGGAGGTAGCCAGGCAATAAGACTGAACATCTTTTGGTAATAATCAGCAGTAACAGCCTGCTGGGAAACACTCCCAATCATTAATATCATATCTAAGAATCAGTAAAGTACCCTCTTGGTTGACACACTATGGTTAGGCATGTCTCCTATTTCTTTTGCATGATTTGAGGCAAAAGATGACAATCTGCTTTATCTAATACATTTCCTCTGTGAATTCATCATTAGCATTCTCATCTTCCTTTGCAGATAAGAGTTCTTCATGTATAACTAGTCAACTAGTCAAATGTTTATGTCTTTATGTGTATTTTTTGTCTTCAGTACAAACTAGAATGAGAACTTTGAACACTTTGTTCTTCATCTATAACTAGAATGACAAGCATTGCATGAAGGAAAGTCCCTTCTTTGTCATTTTTATGAACATCTTTATAAACATTTCATATATTTGGCTCTGTGCTAGACTTAAAGCAAATTCTAAGATAATCCTTGTCCTGGGGCGAGTAATATTATATCTGAAATACGTGAAAGAACACACACAAATCCATCCTCACTGCTTGGTGGGGGGACACAGAGTACAGATACAGAATGCCTATGAGTGGTGTCGTGAATATCAGTTATGAACATAATATATTCAAGATCAGAGAAGTCTTTAATTATTTATTTATTTTGAGTCAGAGTCTCACTATGTTGCTCAGGCTGGAGTGCAGTGGCACGGTCCCAGCCACTGCAGCCTTGACCTGCTGGGCTTGGGCGATCATTCTGCCTCAGCCTTCCAAGTAGACAGAACTACAGGTACGCACTACCACGCCCGGCTAATTTGTTGATTTATCATAGAGACGAGGTCTCACCAAGTTGCCCAGGCTAGTCTTGAACCTGCAGGCTCAGGCAATCCTCTCACCTCGGCCTCCCAAAGTACTGGGATTATAGGCGAGAGCCACCATTCCCAGTCTAATTTTTTATTTAAAAGAGCAGAACAGAGAGAGGGATTTTGATAATTCTGAAATGAAGCAACAGGACTTTTCCACAGTAATGCATCAACACAGCACTGGTGGCCAAAGGGAAGCGGCATTTGTTGTCTATGTGCTCTTCTGTACCATGTCTTTGGCAAACAGTGTCTCATTTCATCTTTATTAGACATTTCCCATGGCCAACACTGGGTAAATATTTGTTTATGATAGAGGATATGAATTTCAATCTTGTGTTCCCAAACAGAAACTTCCTGTGAGCTCTTTTAGTTCTATGGAGATCAGTGAGTAAATGTCTTTTTTTTTTTTGAGTCAGAGTTTCACTCTGTTGCCCAGGCAGAAGGGCAGTGGCACACTCACAGCCACCCCAGTGGCAACCTGCTGGACTCTGGCGATCCTTCTGCCTCAGTCTTCCAATTAACTGGAACCACAAGCATGTGCCACCACGCCCGACTGATTTTTTGATTTATTGTAGAGACGAGGTCTCGTCATGTTGCCTAGGCTGGTCTCAAACTTCTGGGCTCAGGCAATTCTCTTGCCTTGGCTTCCCAAAGTGCTGGGATTACAGGCGTGAGCCACAGTGCCGGGTCGAGTAAATGTCTTTTAGTCCTGTGGTAATCATAAGGCAAAAGTAAGGATGAAAGAAGTCTCCTTTTCTTAGTCTCCTTCTCCAGTGACCTCCTCTTCCCTACTCCTCATCCCTCGAGTCCTTCTCCTTAGGATGGAGAGGAAGAAGGAGGTAGCTGCTGGGGTTGATCACTGCTCTGGTTGAAGCTGGTTCCTCGCTGTCCCAAGAGGTAGCTGGAAATGTGGATACTTAGAAGCTATTTTATATCTCTTCTCCCGCTCAATAAAATGGTCTGTTAGCTTGTACAGTACAGAAAAGGAGCTCAGTATTTCCTGGGGTAGCCTATTCAACTTTTTTTTGTTTGTTTGTTTGTTTTTGAGTTGGAGTCTCACTGTCACCCAGACTGGAGTGCAGTGGCCGCTCCCGGCCACCGCAGCCTCGACCCGCTGGGCTCTGGTGATCCTTCCGCCTCAGCCTTCCAAGTAGCTGGAACTACAGGCGCGCGCTACCATGCCCGGGTAATTTTTTGATTTATTGTAGAGATGAGGTCTCGCCAAGTTGCCGAGGCGGGTCTCGAACTCGCGGGCTCAGGCAATCCACTCACCTCAGCCTCCCAAAGGCGCGGGATTACAGGCTGAGCCACCGAGCCCGGCCTATTCAACTTTTAAAATAAAAATGTTAAGGATGTTATTTCGTATGTTGAATTAAATATGTGTCTTTTTAAAATTCCAATACACTGGTTTTGAGCTTCTGGAGGGGTTTTTTGCCCCTTATTTCTCCAGCCCTCACCATTGATCTGACAAAGAACAATGTTTGTAGAATACTGGAAAGCTGAAAAGGGTCCCGGTTATAAGGTTATAAACAAACTGGGAAGTTGGGACCCTGTACTGGTCATAAAGATGATGCTTACAGTAAAAACAAGAACAAGAGCAGATTTGGGGAGGCTGGCAACTTGGGGTTTTAACATGTAAGTAATCCCGGCTATAAATCATAAACTACAAAAATCCAGTAGGCAGTCTGAAGTCAGAAAGGAAGTGATCAGGCCGGGCATGCTGGCTCAAGCCTATAATCCCAGCACTTTGAGAGGCTGAGATGAGAGGATTTCCTGAGCCCACAGGTTCGAGACCAGCCTGGGCAATATAGTGAGACCTCGCCCCTAGAATAAAGAAAAAAAATTTGCTGGGCGTGGTAGGGCACATCTGTAGTTCTGTCTACTTGGAAAGTTGAGGCCGAAGGATCTGCTGAGCCCAGCAGGTCGAGGCTAGGGTGGCCGGGAGCATGCCACTGCACTCCAGCCTGGGAGACAGAGTGAGACTCCAACTCAAAAAAAAAAAAAAAAGAAAACGAGTGCCCAGCAAAAGAAGAGAAAAATGAGATAATTATAGTCCAATGAAGTTGTGTTAATGAAGTTATAAGTAAGTTAACAGGACTAAGCTATAATATTAATTATAATTTTAAAAAGGCTGATATTATGCTAGTAAACCAATCACAAAGAACAGGAATGTAAAATTTGCATGAATGACAAATGTGCAAAGAAAATAAGATTGCTAAGTGAGAGGGACAGAGTGTTGCCAGCAATTGCGTAAAACCTGAGATCTAGCCACATGTTAGATGTGGTGGAATAAAGGAATTTACACCCACACAATGATTGATCATTATTTGTCAAGTGTATCCCACATTATTACAGCAACCTTGTGAGGTCATGAAAATTAACATCCTCATATTTCACGGATGAAAATATTTTTCTTGGAGACAGCAAGAATAAGTTTGAATGTCATTGACTCTAGCACTTTGCTGCTTCCTTAAGACACCATGCTATTTCCCTGGATCTGGAGACAGATCTCTCTGGAAAGGTATCAGTTAATAGGATTTAGGAACTTTCTGTGAATTTTAAATAATCCAGCTGAGCTTGGTGACTCAGCCTGTAATCCCATGCCTTGGGAGACTGAGGTGAGTGGATTGCCTGAGCCCGCGGATTCGAGACCCGCCCGGGCAACTTGGCGAGACCTCATCTCTACAATAAATCAAAAAATTAGCCGGGCATGGTAGCGCGCGCCTGTAGTTCCAGCGACTCGGAAGGCTGAGGCGGAAGTATCGCCAGAGCCCAGCAAGACGAGGCTGCGGTGGCCGGGAGCGGCCACTGCACTCCAGTCTGGGGGACAGAGTGAGACTCCGACTCAAAAAAAGAAAAAAAACAAAAAATTTTAAATAATCCTAGCTTAGTACCTGGCCTGATATGACTAACTGAAAGACTGTGTGGATAAATAGATAGATAGATGGAATAGTATCACAAACAGAAGGCTTTCAATGGTCAGAGAACGAAAGTGTAAAAATAATTATTGTCACCTGTCACCCAGATGGTTCTTTGGTCTGACTCCAAAACTTAGAGTCCTAGGGAAAGGAGCTTGAAACAGGACATAAAAGACAATTCTCTAAGATAATGCAGGCACAGTATTGAGTCTCTTCATATAAATAAGTTTGACACTCAGCATGGGAAGAAGCATCCTCTTCACTTTATCAAAGTCAAAGCCGGGCTCGGTGGCTCAGCCTGTAATCCCGTGACTTTGGAGGCTGAGGTGAGTGGATTGCCTGAGCCCGCGGGTTCGAGACCCGCCTGGGCAACTTGGCGAGACCTCATCTCCACAATAAATAAAAAATTAGCCAGGCGTGGTAGTGCACGCCTGTAGTTCCAGCTACTTGGAAGGCTGAGGCGGAAGGATCGCCGGAGCCCAGCAGGTTGAGGCTGCAGTGGCCAGGAGCGGCCACAGCACTCCAGTCTGGGAGACAGAGTGAGACTCCAACTCAAAAAACAAAAAACAAACAAACAAAAAAAACAAAGTCCAAATCCTAGCAGCAATGGCCTTGAGGGCCCTACAAACAAATGCTTCAGGTTCTCAGACCTTCAGTTCTGCAGAGCTCTGATGAGGAACACAAGAGAGGACTCCAAAAGACCTGGAATTTATTTATAAAAAATTGTGTATTTATTCTTACATGTTTAAATTTTAGTCACCTTCAAAGTACTCTCTGTTTGGTGCAATACACCTATTGAGACACGTTTTCCACTGCTCAAAATCTCTTCCACCTTGGCAGAACGTGTCCCTTTGAGGACTCTTTTCATCTAGGGAAACAAAAAAAAGTCACTTGGGGCAAAATTAGGTGAATAGAGAGGGCGGTACATGGGGGCATGCTGTTTTTTGTCAAAAACTACTGAACACTCAGGGCTGGATAGGCAGGTGCGTTGTCATGGTGGAAGGACCAGTCACCTGTTTGCCACCACTTGGGATGTCTCTTCCACAAATCGTGATGCAACCGTCTCAAAACTTCTAGATAAACACTTTGGTTGATCGTTTGGTCCAGAGAAATAAATTCCAAGTGTACTACAAGGGGCCTGCCCTCCAAAAGATAATTCTGAGTTTTGGGGGGTACACCTCCGTAACTCAGATGGACATTAATGGCGGATAGCAGAAGTATTCCTGAAAGCTGACTTTAGGGAGAATGCAAAACGCACATGTTACTTCAAAAAAGAACAAAGAAGGTCGGGCATCGTGGCTCACGCCTATAATCCCTGCACTTTGGGAGGCTGAGGTGAGAGGATTGCCTGAGCCCACGGGTTCAAGATCAGCCTGGGCAGCTTGGCAAGACCTCATCTCTACAATAAATCAAAAAATTAGCCGGACATGGTGGCACGTGCCTGTAGTTCCAGCTACTTGGAAGGCTGAGGAGGAAGGACTGCCTGAGCCCAGCAGGTCAAGGCTGTGGTAGCTGGGAGCATACCACTGCCCTCCTGCCGGGGTTACAGAGTGAGACTCCAACTCAAAAAAAAAAAAAAGAGTGCATGCCTTTCAAATTGATCATGGGGACAAATTGACAAATATAACTAAGTTATCTATTGTGTCATAGATAATTGACTTCACAGAAATTTGTAAATAAAGGCAATATTTTTAATTCGTCCTATTTAGGAAGAATGAATGTTAAGTAAGGAAACGTAATTATATCTCTGTAGATGGGTTTGTTTCGGGGCACTTTGAAAACTACAGTGTGCTATACAAATGAAAATATTCATTGTACATACATTATAAGCCACACATTATGTTAGGTGAACAAGACAGGTCCTGAAGGAGCTCACTGGGGTGGGGCGAGGAAGACAAACCGCAACTATTAGTTTCCATACTGAGTGATAAAAGCTACACACAGAGGAATGTGCAAGGCACCCAAGGGCAGGCACATAGATGAGGGACACCAGGAAGCTTCTTGGAGGAAGACACCTAAAGGCAAGTAGGAGTTATCCAAAAAAAGAAGGTGGGTGAAATCACTCTAAACAGAGGAACTGGCTTGTGGAAAGGCCCAGAAACAAGACAAGAACAATGTGCATTCAAGGGATTGCCTAGCTGTCAGTGTGGCTAGGTTGCAGACTTAAAGGGAAAGAGTGAGAAGGATGAGGATGAAGAAGAAAACAGGGGCCCTGAAAGGCTGTGGAAGCCACATGCTATAGACTGAATGTTTGTGCTCTCCTCTCCCCCAAATTTATATGTTAAGAAGCCCTAACCCCCAATGTGATAGTGTTTGAAGATGGGACCTTTAGGAGGTAATTAGGTGTAGATGAGGTTTTGAGGATAAGGTCCCCATGATGGGATTCATATCATTACAAGAAGAGAAAGAGCAATCAGAGATCTCTTTCCTTATCATGCGAAGACACAATAAGAAGACAGCCATGGCCGGTGCAGTGGCTCATGCCTATAATCCCAGCACTTTGGGAGGCCGAGGTGAGAGGATTGCCTGAGTTCACGGGTTTGAGACCAGCCCGAGCAATTTGGGGAGACCTCATCTCTACAATAAATCAAAAAATTAGCTAGGCTTGATGGTGCAAGACTGTAGTTCTAGCTACTTGGAAGGCTGAGGCAGAAGGATCGCCTGAACCCAACAGGTTGAGCCTGCGGTGGCCGAGAGCGTACCACTGCACTCCAGCCTGGGCAACAGAGTAAGACTCCAACTCAAAAAAAAAAAAAAAAAAGAAGGAAAGTCATGTGCAAGCCAGGAAGAGAGCCCCTACCAGAAATCAAATTGGCAAGAAACTTAACCTTGGACTTCTCAACTTCCAGAAAGAACTGTGAGAAATAAATTCCTGTTTTGTTTTGTTTTTTTTTTGAGTGGGAGTCTCACTCTGTCACCCAGACTGGAGTGCAGTGGCCGCTCCCGGCCACCGCAGCCTCGACATGCTGTGCTCCGGTGATCCTTCCACCTCAGCCTTCTAAGTAACTGAAACTGCAGGCGCACACTACCACAGCTGGCTACTTTTTGATGTATTGTAGAGATGAGGTCTCGCCAAGTTGCCCAGGCGGTCTCGAACTTGCAGGCTCAGGCAATCCACTCACCTCGGCCTCCCAAAGAGCTGAGATTACAGGCTGAGCCACCAAGCCTGGCCAGATCATTTTCTTACCTCTGAACCAACCCACTTGGGCAGGAGCAGACTCACCATCTCCAGAGGCTCCATTGTTGAACAGTTCTGTCTGGGAGAAAGCTTTCTAATAATGAATCAAAGACAGAGATATGGTAGCATTTATTGCTTTACCTACTTCTGTCATTTCTTAGATATATGCTGGGTCTGACATGCATGGGAAACTTAGATGCCCCTCTGATGGGCTTCCACAATCATGGTCACACTGTGTTATAGTTTACTGTTTACTTGTCTGACGGCCCTACTAGCCTGTAAGTTTCTTGTAGGCTTGCACAGGATCATGCTTGCAATTGTATCCCCAGCCCTTAGCAGAGGGCCTAGAACATTGCAAAATGATGAGCAAATGAATAAATTTTTGAGTTAATTTTTTAAATTGTGGTAAAATACACAAAACATTTACTACTTTTTTTGTTGTTGTTGTTGTTGTTTTGAGTCAGAGTCTCAGTCTGTCGCCCAAGATGGGGTGCTGTGGCACACTCATGGACACCCCAGCATTGACCTGCTGGGCTCCAGCGATCCTTCTGCCTCAGCCTTCCAAGAAGCCAGAACTACAGGCATGCGAGTCACACCTGGCTAATTTTTTTATTTATTGTAGAGACGAAGTCTTACCAAGTTGTCCAGGCTGGTCTCGAACCTGTGGGCTCAGGCAATCCACTTGCCTCGGCCTCCCAAAGTGCTGGGATTACAGGCTGAGCCATCGAGCCTGGCAACATTTACCCTTTTTAAGTGTACAGTTTAGTGACACTAAATACATCCGAATTGTTCTGCAACCATCATCATCCTCTATCTCCATGACTCTTTTCATCTTGCAAAACTGAAGCTCTACCCATTCTCCCTTCCACCCAGTCCCTGGCAACAACTATTCTACTTTCTGTCTCCTTGAATTTAACTACACTAGATATCTCATATGAAACAGAATCACAGTATTTGTCATTTTGTGAATGGTTTGTTTCACTTAGCATAATGCCCTCAAGGTTCATCTGTACTGTACCATGTCCATTATATGAATATATCATATTTTGCTTATCCATTTATTTGTCAATGGACACAGGATTTGTACACTACTTGATATGTATTCTACTTCAATAAAAACTTTATTTTAAAAGTGCACTTAACTTGAAGAAGAGATTGATGATGGTCTCCAAAAATGTGTGTGGGTTTGGGTGCAGAGGGGGTTAAGAGTTTGTCGGCTAGGCAAAGATCTGAGGAAGAGTATTCCTGGCAAAAGGAACAAGCAGTCCACAGACCCTGAAGTACTAGTGAGCTTGGCATGTTCAAAGCACAGAAAGAAGGCCTGTGTAGCTGGAGCGAAGTGAATGAAGAGATGAACGTGAGATCATTCATCAGAAATATGTAAGAGTTGTGCCAGAGGCTGAGAAGTCAGAGGACAGCCAATTGTTTGGCAGAGAGAAGCAGGAGGAAAAAAATAGCCATTGTAGAGGAGGAAGATTCTGAAGTGGGTTCCTTTTGATTTACACACCCCCCCCCCGCCCCCCGCCACACACACACACACAGAGAAAGGAAACACTGAAGAATAGGGGACCAGATTGCAGAGGCAAGGTCATGGAGAAATCAGCAGGGGCTAGAATAATGAGTATAAGTAGGAGCAATCACTCTGGAAGGAGTATGAGAAACCTAGAAACAAAAGGTAGTTATAAAGGTAAAAATGTTGAAATGGAGAAAAGCGGGACAAGGGCATTCTCCAATCTTTTCAGTAAAATTTGAAGAATGGTCACATATGAGGGAAGGTCAGTGGGCCTGGAGAGTTATTTATAAGAAAGAGGACTCTGAAAGTCTTTTTTTCTTAAAATATAATTTTTTTTTAGTCGGAGTCTCACTCTGTCGCCCAGGCTGGAGTGCAGTGGCACGCTCCCGGCCACCACAGCCTCTACCTGCTGGGCTCAGACGATTCTTCCACCTCAGCCTTCCAAGAAGCTGGAACTACAGGCGTGCGCCACCACACACAACGAATTTTTTCTTATTTATTGTAGAGATGAGGTCTTACCAAATTGTCCAGGCTGATCTTGAACCTGTGGGCTCAGGCAATCCTCTCACCTCGGCCTCCCAAAGTGCTGGGATTATTGGTGTGAGCCACTGCACCCGGCTTAAAATATAATTTAATGAAGAAACTTGGAACCTCTGATGCACCCCTGACACTGTTCTCTGCTCCCTGACATACTGAGCGGTCGGGAGCCCTTACCATGGGCAGCCCTGGCATTCTAAAGCCATAGGTGCCAGGACTCCTGCAGGCTCAAAACAGCTGTCCAAGACCTTTGAACCATGGACATAGTGTTCTACATCCAGCACAACCACACATGGACCGAGCTGCCAACCAACATATGATGGGGGTTGGAAATTCATAGAGAAAATATGCAAAGCATGTTGTCCCCTACTTATCCACAATCAGTAATGACCCAGAAATAAACATGTTAAGAAAGATGAATGATGCCGGCCTCAATGGCTCAGTTTGTAATCCCAGCACTTTGGGAAGCCGAGGTGGGTGAACTGCCTGAGCCTGCGCAACTTGGCGAGATCTCGTCTCTACAATAAATAAAAAATTAGCCGGGCGTGGCAACGTGTGCCTGTAGTTCCAGTTACTTGGAAGACTGAGACAGAAGGATCGCAGGAGCCCAGTGGGTCAATGCTGGGGTGACCGTGAGCATGCCACTGCACTATAGCCCAAGCGATGGACTGAGACTCCAACTTAGAAAAAAAAAAAAAAAAGATGAATGAAAATACTTTGATAGGCAGCAGACAGCAGACACTCTTGTTGTTGACCTCCCCATTGTGCCCTTCACAAAGTATCTTGCGTTTGATAAATCGACCTTTCTTAATTAAAAAAAGAAATAAATAAAATAAAATAATTTGAGGAACGATTACTTAAGATAACTTCATGTGGCACCTTTACAATTTATTGGATATTATGGTAAAGGGTCTGAGGATAACATATTTTTTATATTAACCTGGGATTGTGGAGGACATACTGAGGAGAGTTATGATTCACTGAATAATTTGATTGGAGCTGACTGCCTAAGGTTTCTTGACATAAAGACACCAGTACATTGAGAATCAATGTCGACTGTAAAAAATTTTTCTTTTTGACATTTGAAAAATGGTCACATATTGGTCATCTTCCACCAACATCGCTAGTGGGAACTACCAAGAGTCACTGTGGGTGGTATAGACTGTTCAGATCACAAAAATGACACAAAGATATATACGTTGCCTGAGAAATATGATATTGATAAGATCATTGACTCAGGTCCTCAATTCTCTGGATCACTAGATTGTTGGTTCATAGTTCATATAGCAAAGAAAGTATTTATTTGGACATATCAATAGCTGATAGCAACTTATAAAACTGGAAAGTTTTATAATGAATTGAGTGAAAAGTGATTAATTGATTACTTTGAAACTCATATATTTCTTTCAATAGATGAGTATACTTATGCTGCAGAGTTTGAAAAGTGTTTTCTCTTTTTTTCTTTTCTTTGAGTTGGAGTCTCACTCTGTTGCCCAGGCTGGAGTGCAGTGGCACTCGATCCTTCCGCCTCAGCCTTCCACGTAGCTAGAACTACAAGTGCATGCCACCATGCCCGGCTAATTTTTTGATTTATTGTAGATACGAGGTCTCACTAAGTTTCCCAGGCTGGTCTTGAACCCCTGGACTCAGGCAATCTTCTCACCTCTGCCTCCCAAAGTGCAGGGATTATAGTCTTGAGTCACCATGCCCAGCCACAAAGTGTGCTTAAGACTTATCCTTGGCTAAGAATGATGTTTTTGTGTTTTGCCACTTAAGCTTTGTCCATAAGAAGAGACAAGTAATAAATTTGGATCAATATCATTTATTATGGTACAATGGTCCATCTGTAAACAGATTTAAAAGCTTAGTCTGCAAGAGATTTTCCTATCACAGAATGGTGAAGAACATAGGAGTCCCTGTACAGAAGCTTTATCAGCTACTGATACTAATACAAATAGTCAAGATCCAGCTGGCACAGTCAGTACTAGCATCTTGGGTCTGTCTACAGGATACACAAAGCATATCACTTTGCTATTTAACTAAATTTTTGCCTTTTTTTTTTTTGAGTTGGCGTCTCACTGTCACCCCTGATGGTGTACAGTGGCACACTCTTGGCCACCACAGCCTTCCAAGTAGCTGGAACCACAGGCATGTGCCATCATGCCCGGCTAATTTTTTTTTATTTTTTGTAGAAATGAGGTCTCACCAAGTTGCTAAGGTTGGTCTCAAACCCCTGGACTCAGGCAATCCTCTGGCCTCCACCTCCCAAAGTGCTGGGATTACAGACGTGAGCCACCATATCCGGCAATTTTTTCCTTTTTAATGATGGGAAATCTTTTACCAAAAATTGACAGACTCTCATGTGAGTGTCTGGACAGCTTCCTTAAAGAATTGGAAAAGGTTCAAGATGCTAGTGGAGGAGAAGTACAGAGTACAGAGAAATTGTGATCGGACACTTACTCTAAGAAGCACAATACTGTGTCTGTGCCATGATAATGATATAGTTGAACCAGAACATCCCAGTTGTGGTTTTCCTCTGAATCTCTTACACTGAGAAAGCCTTCTTGATTTGACCTTATGACTTGCAGCAGAGTTCTAAATAAGAATTACACATTGTTTGTTTCCATGGTTCCTTTCACCAATGAATCCAGCCCATCAGAGTAGGACTCTTCAGCATATTAGAACAGGCATCCAGAAGTCAGACCCCCGTTTCTTTTACTATTCAGAGGTACAAGACCTAAAAAATCATCAGACATATTTCAGGGTGATGATGATGTATTGAACCCATGATCTTGAAGTAATCCTGCTTCACACATACTTAAAATGTTAAATGATGGAAGTGTTAGATCACCATCCCAGCGGGGCCTCCGTTATGTCAGGCCCGATGGGGAGGTGTCTGGTTTGCAATCTGATGCTGTGTGAATGATGCAAAGAATTGCACAGAAGTTAGATTAGAAAATATAGTTTATTTAGAAAGTAAATTAGAGAAAAAGAGAGAGAGAGGAGATTCACCTCTCCAAAGCAGGGGAGGGAACCAAAGCTAGGAAACATGGTGACCATAGCTCAAGGAACCACATGGTCAGACCATAGCTTAGCAAAACAGTGGCAGCCAGCTGCTTGAAGTGGAATCCTTTTTAAACTTTCCCTTTGATGGGGGAAGGTTAAGGTGACTGGGTGGTGGTCTGCTCCACATCATCACGGAGGGCAGGTACCCACAAGTACTGATGTCAGATGATGGACAGCAGGCAAATGGGTGGGTAAATCATTTGACAGTTGCCATGTTGATGGAGTCAGTGGGAGGGTGTTGTAAAGCAATTATCAATAGCTACCTCTGAGAAACTGGTTCTGTCCGTGGCTAGTGATTAGAGGGTAAAGTGAACTGCTAGAGAAACATGACAGATCTAGGCAATGCTAAAATGACTGCTCATTGAGTATATTGACTCCATGTTATGTGCTTTTGGGAGAAAACCTTTTTCCATTTGATAAAACAGAAGTACAAGGAGAGTTTGCTCGTGTCAATATGGATGCTCATAAAGCATTGCAAATACATTTTTTTTTTTGAGTTGCAATCTGACTCCATTACCCAGACTAAAGTGCAGTGGCATGCTCATGGCCTCCCCAGCGTCGACCTGCTGGGCTCCAGCGATCCTTCTGCCTCAGCCTTCCAAGTAGCCAGAACTACAGGTGTGCACTACCACACCTGGCGAATTTTTTTGATTTATTGTAGAGACGAGGTCTCACGATGTTGCCCAGGCTGGTCAACAACCTGCAGGCTCAGGCAATTCTCTCACCTCGGCCTCCCAAAGTGCTGGGATTACAGGCTTGGCCCGGCCTTGCAAATACATATTAAGGAGCAAAGTTAGCTTACAGGAATTTCTGTGGATGTCACCATATTGTACCTCCTAGTCAACTCGCAAACTGAAAGTCTGGTGATGAGAAAGGAGAACCTGATTTAACTTTCTGCTTAGAGCAGATGAGTGTACAGAGTCACTCGAAATAGTCATTGAGGAAGCAACTATGATTCAACAACAAAACAGAATTCTGATGTTGCCACAACAGAAACAGGCTGGGTTCCTCTTGAACTGTGCTTTGTAAGTTCACTGTTTTGTTCTGAATTAAAGTTTTAGAAGCCAGGCTCAGTGGCTCACGCCTATAATTCCAGCACTTTGGGAGGCTGAGGTGAGAGGACTGCCTGAGCCCACAGGTTCGAGACCAGCCTGGGCAACTTGACGAGACCTCATCTCTACAATAAATCAAAAAATTAGCTGGGCATAGTAGCGTGTGCCTATAGCTCCAGCTACTTGGAAGGCTGAGGCGGAAGGATCCCCTGAGCCCAGCAGGTCTAGGCTGCAGTGGCCATGAGCGTGGCACTGCACTCCAGCCTGGGCGACAGAGTGAGACTCCAACTATAAATAAATAAATAAATAAAAATAAAGTTTGTAGAAAAACTGCATGCCAACCTTTGCAGAAAAGGCTTCAAAAACTCTTATATTCCAGTAGAAAGCCCTCTCTACATATCCTTAACTTTGTTCACCCAGGAGAAAGCTACTTCAACCATGGATATTCACATGGAAGCCAGTTTTTCCAGTTTTCTTTACCATCTTAAATTCCATTTCCTGCAAAGAATGAAATGTTTTAAGATGGCATCTTATCAGAATGCAGAGATGGCCACCTTCCTCATTTCTTACTGCTTTTGCAATAATTTTGTTACATAATTTATTATTCACACTTTGTGTCTTTTTTCTTTCTTAAAATTAGCTTTATACTGCTAGCTATTAAAAAACATCTTGCTGGTACAGTATAATTTAGGTTTAAATTTGGTATTGTTTGGAGTCTTAATCATTATACCACATTCTAATACAACTAAGACCATCTTAGCAATAAGCAATGTATTTTTTTTTTTTAATTGGAGTCTCACTCTGTCACCCAGACTGGAGTGCAGTGGCACACTCCTGGCCACCGCAGCCTCGACCTGCTGGGCTCCGGCGATCCTTCTGCCTCAGCCTTCCAAGAAGCCGGCACTACAGGTACGCGCTGCCACAACTGGCTAATTTTTGATTTATTGTAGAGACGAGTTTTCACCAAGTTGCCTGGGCGGGTCTCGAACCCAGAGGTTCAGGCAATCCACTCGCCTCGGTCTCCCAAAGTGCTGGGATTACAGGCTGAGCCACTGAGCCTGGCTGCAATGTATTTTTGATCTTGAGACAATCTGCATTTGTTTTAAATGTAAGGGTAAAGTTTATAGACTTTATAATGACTGTTAACGTAAGATCATTATGAATATTGTAATGATTATTTTATACCTTAGCTTATCAAATATATGTCTTTTTATTTTTATTTTTTAATTTTTTTTTGAGTTGGAGTCTCACTCTGTCACCCAGACTGGAGCGCAGTGGCCGCTCCCGGCCACCGCAGCCTCGACCTGCTGGGCTCCGGCGATCCTTCCGCTCAGCCTTCCAAGTAGCTGGAACTACAGGCGCGCGCTACCACGCCCGGCTAATTTTTTGATTTATTGAAGAGATGAGGTCTCGCCAAGTTGCCCGGGCGGGTCTCAAACCAAACATATGTCTTAATTTTACATTTTATTATTTACAATTTGGAGGATAACGGAAAGAGATTTAACTCTTCCTATGACAAGTTTTCTTGTTACTTAAAGTAACCAAAGAATAAAACAATAAATATTCAATATTGAGAGACGATGGGGCATTAAAAATTCCTGTGGATATCTATAAATTATTGTATCAGTTAAACCTTATTAAATTTATGCAAATTAGCATAGTAATATATAATTTAACCTTCTCATAGTCTCAACTCAACTCAGACTATGACAATTCATTGACATCTTATGAGAAGCCTTGGAAAACATACTTTTTTTCCTTCCTTTTTAACCCATTTAGAATTTATGCTAATTGCAATGAGCAGTCCTTAAAAGAATGTTATCATGGTCCATTTCCATTTTGGTTTTCTTCTTTTGGTAACAGCTTTATTGAAATATAATTCACATGCCATACAATTCATCAATTTAAAGTATACAATTCAATGGTTTATAGTATATTCACAGAGTTGTGCAACTATCACCACAATTAATTTTTGAACATTTTCACTGACCCAAAAACAAACCCCAATTTCCTTAGCTATCATGTCTCAACCTCCCCATTCTCCTCAGCCCTACTTTCTGACTTTATAGATTTGCCTATTTTGGACATTTCATATAAATGGAAACACACAATGTGTGGTCTTTTGTGATTGGCTTCTTTGACTTAGCATAATGTTTTTAAGGTTCATCCATGTTGTAGCATGTATCAATACTTCATTCTTTTTCATTGCTGAATAATATTCCATTGTTTGGACAAGCTACATTTTATCTATCCGTTCCACAGTTGATAGACATTTGGGTTATTTCCTTTTTCTTGGGAATTTTTTTTTTTTGAGCTGGAGTTGCTCAGGCTAGAGTGCAATGGCATGCTCATGTTCACCACAACCTTGACCTGCTGGGCTTAGGCGATCCTTCCGCCTCAGTCTTCCAAGTAACTGGAACTACAGACGCACGCCACCACATCCGGCTAGTTTTTGTGATTTATTGTAGAGATGAGGTCTCACCAAGTTGTCCAGGTTGGTCCAAACCCGTGGACTCAGGCAGTCCTCTCGCCTCGGCCTCCCAAAGTGCTGGGATTATAGGCTAAGCCACTACGCCCAGTTGGCAAATGTATTTTTAAGAGTTTTTATTTGTAGAGTCTGCCACTCACTTTGGATTTTTCTTTTCACATATGTTCCCTTTTTTTTTTTGAGTCAGAGTCTCACTCTGTTGCCCAGGCTGGAGTATAGTGGCACACTCACAGCCACCACAGCCTTGACCTGCTGGGATCAGGTTATCCTTCCACCTCAGCCTTCCAAGTAGCTGAAGCACAGGCATTCCCATCAAACCCAACTAATTTCTTGCTTTATTGTAGAGACAAGTTCTCTCCAAGTTGCCCAGACTGGTCTTGAGCACCTGAGCTCAGGCAATCCTCTCACCTCTGCCTCCCAAAGTGCTGGGATTACGGGTGTAAGCCACCACTTCCAGCATATTTTTTTTCTTTTAGAGATGGAGGTCTCACTATGTTGCCCAGGCTGGCCTTGAACTCCTCAGCTCAAGCAAACCTCTTGCCTCCACTTTCCAAGCATCTGGGAGTGCATGTGAGAGCCACTGTGCCTGGTTTGTTTTCTAGTTTCTCATGTAAAAATGGAAAGATTAACTTCTGAATTCCAGCTGAAGACCTGTCATGCTCTAAGTAGTTGGGGGAGAATCTGCAGTTTTACAACTGCGAGCAAAATATGAACTACTGCTATGTTCATACTTTAAGAATTTGGTTTTATTTCATTCACACAATTCATGTAAAGATGCATCTTTTAACTCTGTTTTTCCAATTCAATATTTAAATTATAGGACTTCTGGCCAGGCACAGTGGCTCAAGCCTGTAATCCCAGCACTTTGGGAGGCCAAGGTGAGGGGGTTGCCTGAGCCCATGGGTTCGAGAACAGCCTGGGCAACTTGGCAAGACCTCATCTCTACAATAAATCAAAAAATTAGCCAGGTGTGGTGGCACGCCCCTGTAGTTCTGGCTACTTGGAAGGCTGAGGCAGAAGGATTGCCTGAGCCCAGGAGGTCGACCCTGGGGTAGCCGTGAGCATGCCACTGCACTCCAGCTGGGGCGACAGAGTGAGACTCTAACTCAAAAAAATAAATAAAATAAAATAAACTATAGTATTTCTTACCAGGGAAGATTCATTTAAAAAATTGTAATCTAAATCTGTTGTAGCTGGGTACAGTGGCTCACACCTATAATCCCAGCACTTTGGGAGGCAGAAGCGAGAGGATTCCTGGGCTCAGGGGTTTGAGACCAGCCTGAGTAACTTTGTCTCTGCAATAAATAAAAAAAAAGTTTTTTAATTAAAAAAAAAAAAAAAAAAAGCCCGTGGTTCCAGCTATTTATAAGGCTGGGACGGAGCCGGGGTTGGTGACTCAGCCTGTAATCCTGATGTGAGTGGATTGCCTGAGCCCACGGGTTCAAGACCCGCCTGGGCAACTTGGCAAGACCTCATCTCTACAATAAATCAAAAATTAGCCGGGTGTGGTAGCGCACGCCTGTAATTCCAGCTACTGGAAGGCTGAGGCGGAAGGATCACCGGAGCCCAGCAGGTCAAGGCTGTGGTGGCTGTGAGCGTGCTACTGCACTCCAATCTGGGCGACAGAGTGAGACTCCAACTCAAAAAAAAAAAAGAAGACTGAGACGGAAGAATCACCTGTGCCCAGCAGGTCATGACTTCGGTGGCCGTGAGCCTACCACTGCACTCCAACCTAGGCAACTAAGACTACAACTCAAAAAAAAAAAAAAATCTGCTGTAAATGTTTAAAGTAATTCCATCTGGTTTTGGGTCAACATTTCCCCACCTCCACTTTTATTAAGAAACCAAGAGGAAAAAAAACATCAAAAGGGACATGGAAGTTAACAACTGCAGCACTTCTCAAATGGGTTTTTTTTTAAATTCAGTTTTATGTCATTTTTTTAAAAATGTATGATCATCAAATTTCCTTGATTTCTTTTTTAAAATACAATCAGAATTTTATGTTTGGTGAGAAGAACTAATATAGTCAATCTATTCAATATTTTTAGCATAAATGACCAGAGACAAAATGTCCAGAGACAAAATGTCTTTTTCTCATGTTTTTATACCTGATGTTTTCAGTTTTCTCATTCATTCTTGTGTCTTTTTTTCATTTTCAGTCTTTCACACACAATTTGTATTTAAGGATTTTTTTCTTTATTTAAAGATGTTAAAGTTCCAAAACTGTAAGCATAGTGGATTGTCTCCTGGTATGATGTTAAAATTATAAAACAAAATGAAACTGTCAACTTGATTATTGGTACATATAACATGTTTACTAATAAACTGCTATGTGTGTTTATATAAACTTTTAAGTGAAATTGGTGTGGAAAGTTTTCAAAATGTACTTATTTGTACCAATACATTCTCCAATTTGTCCACACCTTATGACTTGGGAATGCTGCTTGCTAAAACTCCAGAGGTGCAAAATCTGTATGTCTATAGCATTGCTCTGATCAGCCTGGTTTCCTCCAAATTTTTTTTCTTTTTTCTTTTTTTTTGAGTTAGAGTCCCTTTCTGTTGCCTAGGCTGGGATGCAATGGCACACTAACGGCCACCACAGCCTCGACCTGCTGGGCTCAGGGAATCCCTCCACCTCAGCCCTCCAAGTAGCTCGAACCACAGGCATGTGCCACCATGCCCGGCTAATTTTTTGATTCATTGTAGAAACAAGGTCTTGCCAACTTGCCCAGGCTGGTCTCGAACCCCTGAGCTCAGGCAATCCTCTCCTCTCACCACTGCCTCCAAAGTGCTGGGATTACAGACACGAGCCACTGCGTCTGGCCTTTTATTTATTTATTTTAAGAGACGAGGTCTCGCCAAGCTGCCGAAGCTGGTCTCGAACCCCTGGTCTCAAGCACTTCTCTCGCCTTGGCCTCCCAAAGTGCTGGGATTACAGGCTTGAGCCACCGCGCCCGGCCTAACATGATTTCCTTTTAAGGAATTCAAGCTGGGTCCTGGTGATCTCTGCTTCCCTTTTTAAGTGTCCACGCGTCCTCCTGAACTTGTCAAGGATAAACAAGGGGAATGCAGCCCCTGGAATCCGGATTCCTCCCTGTTTTGGCAGCCGGGGTGACACTTGCATCTGGAGGCCTTTGGATCTGTCCTGTTCGTCGCAATCTCACCACGAATCTGCTGAGCATCCTAGGAATCGGCTCGTCCAGCCAGAGACTTCAGGCGCCAGAAACAACCTTCGGCCTCGACTTCGGGTTTCCACTCCGCTTCCGCCGGAACCACGCGCTCCGCGGGTTTTTCCTCCTGCTCTCTCACCCCAGCCCCACTCCAGCGACGGCCCCCTCGGCTGCTCCCGGACAGTCCCTTCTGCTGGGAAACACACCCCTGGCGCCTGACTGACCAGGGCTCAAGTCAGGGCTCGCCGCTGTGCGACCCTCCGGCAGACGCAACGTCGTTGTAAAACGGAGCCCTCGCCTACTCCCCCAAGCGCTTGGGTCGGTCCGGCCACAGGCCCAGAGAAGGGCGGTTTCCTCCTCCGTCGCCACCCCACCCCTCCCCGAGGTCAGCAGTCACTCGGAGACGAGCAGGCCCGGTCCACCTCCCGACCCCCTTTCTCATCCCAGGGCTGGGCACGCAGCTGGCTGGACCCCGTTCTGCCTTCTCATTTGCAGGGCGCCGGCCCGTCTGCTAGTCTGTCTGGGCCGGGAAGCCACGCTTGACGTCCCCGCCCTGCCAGGGCCGGAGTCTCTGCGGCCCCCCCAGGGCGAGGCTGGTCGGCGGCTGGAGAAGGCGGGAAGCCAGCCGCGCCCAACGGTCGCGGTGGGGGGCGGGGCCATCTGCCCCCGCAGTCGGATTGGTTCCTTCCCCCGGCAACGCGGCGGCCTCAGCCAATCGCCAGCGAGGCCGGTCGGGAGCCCCGCCCCCTTCTGAGAAGTCCGCCCTCGAGCCCGGGCCGGCAGGCTGGTGTTTGCGGACTGTGGGGGTCGGAAGCTGGGCGCGTAGCGGAGGATGTGCACTTATGCCCGACTCTGCCTCTGGGCTGCTGTTTGAAAACGCCCTGGTTGGCACGCTGAGGCCTGTGTGACCTCTGCTTCTCTGTGAGCGTCACTCTTGCCATTCTCACCAAGAGCTTGGTGGACCCGGGCATTGTGAGGCAGAGGCTGGAGGGGCGAGGGCATGACCGTCTAAGGGAACGAGGAGGGTAAAAACGGCCATCGGGCCGCACGGAAATGGGGTGAAGACCCGGAGAGGACCCTGGGCGGGGCGGTCGCCGCGGAAAGGCGGTGGCTCGAGGATGTCCCCTCCCCGGGTCGGAGCCGGCAGGCCTCCCAGGTCCCCAGGCCCCGCCCCGGCCCCTCGAGCCCCGCCCAGACTCCGCCCCCGAGATCTAAGCCCGCCGCCGCCCGCGCGGACTCGCATTGCAAGCCGGACCGGCAGCGTGTTCGAGTCTTAGGCCGTTTGCGCCTCCCGACGCGCCCTTCGCCCGCCGACAGAGCCGCGCGCACTCTTGTGTTCTCCTGCGGCCCGGTGAGTCGGCCCCGGCCGGGCTCTCCCTGCGCCCGCCACACCTGCTCCACGCCGCTCCCAAGCCGCGCGCGCCTCCCGCTCTTAAGTTCCCTTCTCTCCCAGCCTAGCTTGTACTTTTCCTTTCTGTCCTTGGTTCTTCTTCTCTGTCGCCCAGGCTGGAGTGCAGTGGCACGCTTACAAC
>CAUYQG010017566.1:0-17933 GCA_963574415.1 Tarsius wallacei
CCCAGACTGGAGTGCAGTGGCCGCTCCCGGCCACTGCAGCCTCGACCTGCTGGGCTCCGCGATCCTTCCGCCTCAGCCTTCCAAGTAGCTGGAACTACAGGCGCGCACTACCACACCGGGCTAATTTCTTTATTTATTGTAGAGATGAGGTCTCGCCAAGTTGCCCAGGTGGGTTTTGAACCCGTGGACTCAGGCAATCCACTCACCTCGGCCTCCCAAAGCTCAGGATTACAGGCTGAGCCACCGAGCCCGGCTGGATTTTTATTAGAGAAGTAATTTCCTGGATTGTTATTGGTCTGTTTAGGATTTCAATTTCTTCTTGTTTTAATCTTCAGAGGTTATGTGATGCCAGGAATCACTGCATTTCCTCTAGATTTTCTAATTTACTCACACACAGATGTTCACAATAATCTCTGATAATCTTTTGTATTTCTTCAGGGCAGATTGCACCATCGCCTTTTCATTTCAAATTGTGTTTATTCAAAATCTTCTCTTTTTCTTTTGTAAATCTGGTCAGGGGTTTGTCAGTCTTAGTTATCCTTCTAAAGAATCAACTTTTTTTGTTGTGAAAATGCATTTTTTTTTTTTACAATAGGCCTGATATACCTTAACAATGATTGGTATGCTAAAGAAGGTGGAGCCCAGGTAACTTTTGTTCTGGAGAGATTGAAGTCTCTCCTCCTCTGTTGGGAGGAATGGGTGGTCCTTTTGAGGAAGCCTTGCTTGACTTCTCAATTCAAAGGCTTATGAGGTAAAAGGGGTCTTATTATCATTTCTGTGGCTTTTTGATTCCTGATCCAGGAAGCAACTTGATGGAGTGTTTCTCTGGCGAGCTGAGGGAGTGGGGTGGACTGGGAGTCCATATAGAATTCACATTCTAGCCCACAGGGTCATTCAGCCTGTCAACAGAATCTTCTGTCTGCACACTTTCCAAAACCTGTTTAGAAGACATTTATCTGTCAATGTCTAACTTGTGCTAGCTACCCTGCCTCAGCATATGTGTGTTCTGAAGTCAGACCCTTAACTTTGTAGACTTTGTTACTTTCGACTTATGTAATTACTTTGTGACTCAGTTCCCTCATTTTTGAAATGTGGACAGTAACAACATTTTATCATAGAATTTATAAATATGAAATGGCTAAATATATGCAATCTGTAAGACAGGATTTGCCAGTCGTGCCTCTGATGTGTATGCACATGCACACAACTATCAATTGCTACAGAGTTGAAAGCAAGAGTGTCTGTATAATAAAGACACAACTAGATTTCATTGGAAGGTAGTAGATACAATAGATTAGATACATTTGCTACCACACGTATGCATGATTTTGAGCATTATTATAGCCTTTCAATCTATTACTTTCCTTTTTTCTTTTCAAATATAAGAATTAGGTGATTGCTTTCACTGCAGAAATTTTAAAAAGCTGTAGTTGACTTATGTGTTCTGATGGTGTACTTGGGAGAAAATGGAAATTCATAAATCAACCACCTTAGCTTGTATTTAACTATCTAGCTATGATACACTGTGTAAAAATATTGGCAGAAACTTCTGTCTCCTCAACATAATGTTGAAAATGTATTTACCATTAAAATACCCCTGAGGGGTTAGGAAAGTTCTCCTGAGATGAATCAGCAGCAACTTTTGTTGATTCTGTCTCTTGTTTTAGCAGAAAGAGCACATTTAATTTAAGCAAATGAATACAATAGTATCTTCATCATTGAAGATCTGGAAAAGTATGTTAATAAATGTATGTAAAAGTTTCAGTTTAAGAATAGATATATGTAACATGATAATGCTCATGGTTATGTATAATAATTAAACACAAAGGTATTTGTTATAAAATATAAGGAAAAATGAGGAGAAAAAAGTGGTTCTTATCTAAAAGTATATTAAAATATTTCATTCAGATTATAAAGAAAAAATAGAACCAGATAGTTCCAAAAATCACCTCTATATGTGAAATAATAGAAAGGTAATGGTATAAATAAATGAAAACAATTGTTATTCAATTAATTATATTAAAGATCCTGATTGGTTATTAAGAAAAAATGTAAAGATTGGATCTTGCTTTAGTGCACAATACTTCCGAAATATTTAATTATAAAAGAATTGAGAAGATCATTACAAGCATTTAAACTATACAAAGAACTTCTTAAATATAAAATAGAGAGGATAATTCAAGAAGGATAATTGGTAACTAAAGTAAAAAATGAAATCTTCTTATGTAAAACAAATACCAAAACTAAAATTTATATTTAAAGAATATATTGTGATTAAATATCTATAGCAAGTAAAACAGAAAAAATACAAATATCTCATCAAAGGGTTAAGAAAAACCTAGTCAAGTAGTGCAAGATAAATGAATAAATAATAAAGTTGACCCAAATTAAAAATGCCTGGTTAAACTAAAACAATAAGCTGTTAAACTCTTTCAGATTGCTTTTGAATTCACTTAACTTTTTTTGCTTACAAAAAATGTATGGTTTTACAACCTGTCTGGGAAGTACTTCAGCAATTTTTATATTGCCTGACATAGTTTCACAACTTTACTCAACATATATAATAGTATAATTATTAAGAAAGCTATCCTGGAGAGAGACTTCTGCCTACTAGCTGTATGGCATTGCATGAATTACTCATTCAGTTTTGCCATTTGCAAAATGAAGATAATACTTTTATCGACATTATTGGGTTGTTTAGGATATTTTAGTGTTGTACAACCAATAATATCTAATAATATTTACTTATAAATTACATTTTCAGATACAATGTGATATATTTAATAAGCATTTATAATGCAAAGACCTGTTTTATTTATCTTCCTAATTAATGACAAATAAATACAAATCAATTATTTACAATAAAAAACAGATACACACAAAAGCAAACATATAAATGCAATCACAGTAAATTCTATAGAGGTCATTTTTATTTTCTCTCAAATGTCTTCTAAGTTTTCAAAAATTCCAAATATTTTAACTTTTTGAAATATTTCATATTAGCATGTGTTTAGTTATTAAGTCAGTAAATAATAAAAGCAATAAGTATACTTTCCAAAATTGTCTCTTTGCTCTCTTCTTTGTTTGTTCTGCCGAAATTATGAAGTATGCCAAATTTAAAATTACCGTGTGTGTGTTTGTATGTGTGTGTGTGTTTGTGTGTGCATGTGTATGTGCGTGTGGTGTTTGTGTGTGCGTTTATCATGATGAGACCATATTTACTTCTGCCATCTGGATTGGGGTTTACCTACACCCCAGAGAGTAGCAGATCATAATACACTGAACTACCATATGTGATAGAATTCAAAATTGTTCCAAAATGTTGTATAGTAAAAACATGATTATATGCAGTATTGTACCACCTGCATTGTCACAAAGGGGGATTTCCTTTGGTGTGGTTTTTCAACAACTGTTTTTCTTTTTCTTTTTTGTCCCATAGATATGAACACCATAATTCATATATTCTTTGGTTAATTGAACAGATATGCATTAAAATTAGTCTCAGATAATTACTCTCCCCACCTCTTACCCAAAGGAACAATATCACTACAAGCAATAGAAATTGTATTCCTTAAAGTAATGCAATTCACTTCAGATTTGACTTTCTATTTCGAATCTGTACTTTTTACCAGAGAAATGAGAAAAATATTTTTATGAATGTGTGCATATTAACAGATATCATATTTGGAATATTCATGAGAAAAAGTAATCACATATGCTTGTTTTGTTTGTCAAAATTTCCAAGTTACAGTGAGAGTTGTCCATAATTCAGAAAAACATAATGTTGGCTTTTTCTTTTAACTATTAAAATATATTTCTTTATTTAAAATAAATAGTAAGTTAATATGAAAGTATGTCTTTTCTGATAGTATAGGTAGAATGGCCCCTGCCCTCAATAGCAGAATTACTTTCTTTGCTATTTATCACTGTTTTGTTTTCTGATATAGGAGTTTTTCTTCATTTCCACCACTGTTATAGGTTAGGTTATGAGTAAGCATGTCCACACAATTCTTTAAGCAGAAAAAATAAAAATCCTATAGAGACAGAAATAATAGGAGGTTACGCCAATGTTGACAACAGAGATCTAAGAAAAATATAAAACTTGGTGCTCAGAAAATAGGTATTAGCTTTAGTTCTAGAAAGTCTGAAAGAGCATAGTTACTTATTCTGTGTTAATGTATTAATAAATGCTAATTCCAAGTTACAACTCTCAATGTAACTTGGAAATTTTGACAAACAAAACAAGCATATGTGATTACTTTTTCTCATGAATATTCCAAATATGATATCTGTTAATATGCACACGTTCATAATGTAGAGGAAAAAATAAAAGGGTCTGAGAACATACTTTCAAATTTCTGACAAACATTATTTGTCAAGTCTTCTAATTGTTGGATGTCCCTCTGTTTAAAAAAAGAGGGGATCAGTAAAGCACTTCATTGACACACCAACATCTTCACTGTGTATACATTTTGCATTGATTATTAACATTTTCAGGAATAAACAAAGTAGAAGCAATCTTGAACCCTAACCAAGCCCTGGTACTAAGTTGTCTTCCTTGTAAAACCTGTTGACAATAGCTATGGCCACTGCTACTCATAAGAAAGTGCCTTTCTTTCTGTGTATTCTGTTTATTTGTTTATTTTTCACTCTTTGTTTAAATTAGGTCAATTTATCAGATTTTATAATGAGCTAGTTGCAAAGATATTTCATAGAGGCATCAAATTCTGTATGTTTTAATTCTCTGAGTGGGACAGAAAAATCATCATGAATCAGGCATAACTTTTAGCTCAAAGTGTCTTTTCAGCTTCACATATTTTCTGGAGAATGTTTAGTCTGAGTCTTCATCACTTTTTTTGGACAATGTTTTGTCTGATTTTGGAAGACTCCTGTATGTCTGATCTCAGGCTCAATGAACAACAAACAGAATCATTTAAATTTCAAAAACAAAATGTTATTCCAGATAGAATAACTAACAAACTTACTATCAATTGTGTTAATATTTGTCTGTGTGTAATATGCCTGTCTACTCATGTTATCTTTTTTATTAAGGATGTGGGGTACAAGTCAGAATGGGGTACATAAGTGGTTTAGGCCTCCCATTGAACCTTACTTCGCCTGGATTAGGATCAGGCAACACTGTTTTCTATAGCAGTTGCACCATTTTACCTTTCCTCCACTGGTGGTGCCCAAGGGTCTTAATGTCTCTACATCCTCACCAACATGTGTAATTTGCTGTTTTATTTCTCTCTCTCTCTCTCTTTTAATAGCAACACTCCTAATGGTAAGGAGGAAGTATCTTGCAGTTTGTATTTCTTTTTTTTTCTCTTTTTTTAGAGTTAATACAGATGGTTTATTTTAGTTTATTTTCCTTTTTTATTTTAAAGATTTGGGGTATAATTCAGGGTGAGGTATACAAATGGCCATTGTGTAGGTAAAGTTTGGGCCTCCCATTGGTCCCACTTCACCTGATTTGAGATCAGGTACCCATATTAATGAGGTATGCTTCCCCTCCATCCCCTGACAGTTTCCCACTATTGCCAATCCCTTTCTTATAGTATTATTTGTAATTGTTCAGGGCCCACTTGTGAGTGAGAGCATGTGGTACTCGGTTCTTTGTTTCTGTGATAGATCACTGAGTATGATAGACTCTAAGTTCATCCAAGTTGCTGCGAAGTTCATCCAAGTTGCTGCGAAGTTCATAATTTTCTCCTTCTTTAGGGCTGCATAATATTCCATCATGTTTATGTACCGCATTTTTTCATCCAGTCCTCTTTAAATGGGCAGCACAGTTGGTTCCATGTTTTTGCTATTGTGAATAATGCTGCATTAAACATGCTTGTGGAGGTATCTTTTTCATGGAGTGATTTGAGTTCCTCTGGGTAGAAAGGAGATTGTGAGGGAATATGGAAGGTCAATTTTTAGATCCTTTAGGAATCACCAAACTGTCTCCCACAGAGGTTGTACTAGTTTATACTCCCACCAACAGTGTAGAAGTGTTTCCTTTTCCCTGCATCCCCTCCAGCATCTATTGTTTTTTGAGTTATTGATGATGGCCTTCCTGACTGGAGTTAGGTGGTATCTCAGTGTGGTTTTCATTTGCATTTCTTTGATGATAGGTGAGACCAAGCATTTTTTTTTTCATGTGTCTATTGCCTCTCATGTCTTCTTTTGAGAGATGTTTATTCATATATTTCTATGAATAACTTTTTAATAGGGCTGTTTGTTTGTTTTTTTTCCATTTGACAAGTACCTTGCAAATCAGTGTAGATCCTGAATGTTAGGTCTTTGTCAACCAGTTTTCCCAGCATCATTTACTGAATAAGTTCACCTCTCCCCAGCGCTTGTCAGTGGAGACTTTGTGGAAGATGAGTTGGTTGAGAAATTGAGGTTTTGCTTCCAGAATCTCTATCCTGTTCTGTTGGTTGATATGCCTTTTCTTGACCAATGCCAGGCTGTTTTGATTATTGTAGCCTTATAATAAAGTTTAAAGACTGGAAGCGTGATACCTCTTGCTTTGTTTCTTTTGCTAAGGATTGTTTTGGCTATTTGTGGTCGTTTATGTTTCCATATGAATTTCTGTATTGTTGTTTCCAAGTCTGAGAAGAATGATGCTGGTATTTTAATTGTCATTGTTAAATCTGTAGATTGCCATGTGTAGGATGGCCATCGTAACAATGTTGATTCTTCCAATTCATGGGCATACAATATTTTTCCATTTGTTTGCTTTATCTTTGACTTCTTTGTGCAATGTTTTGTAAAGAACTTTCACTTCTCTGGTTAGGAAGATGCCGAGCTATTTTATTATCTTAGTGGTTATTGTGAATGGATTGTGCTTTTTATTTGGATTTCAGTGTGTTTATTGATGGTACATAGGAATTCAACTGTCTTTTGCATATTTATTTTATACCCAGAGAATTTTCCATAGTCCTTTATCTGTGCAAGGTGGTTTTTGATAGATTCTCTTGGGTTTTAATGGTACAGGATCATGTCGCCTGCAAAGAGCAATAACTTCCTCTTTTCCTTCCTTCCTTTTCCTCTTTTCCTATTAGGATATCCCGATTTCCTTCTCTTT
Source organism: Tarsius wallacei (assembly GCA_963574415.1). Taxonomy (NCBI): domain Eukaryota; kingdom Metazoa; phylum Chordata; class Mammalia; order Primates; family Tarsiidae; genus Tarsius; species Tarsius wallacei. The sequence goes on from CAUYQG010017566.1 coordinate 7,076, forward strand.
TCTGATTGCTCTAGCTAGGTCTTCCAACACTATGTTGTACAGGAAGGCTGAAAGTGGGCAGCCTTATCTTGTTCAGGCTTTCAGGAGAAATGGTTCCAATTTCTGTCTGTTTAGCAATATACTGGCTGTGGGTTTATTGCAGAGGGCTCTAATTATTTTGAGGTAATGTTCTACCTATGCCTAGGTGTTCAAGGGTTTTTCTCAAAAAGTGATGCTGGATTTTATTGAAAGCTTTTTCTGCATCTAATGGTATAATCATGTGGTTTTTATTTTTAGATCTGGTGTTGTATTTAATTATGTTTATGGTCTTACAGGTATTGAACTAACCCTGCATCCTGGGGATAAACTCTACTTAGTCATAGTGGATGATTTTTGAGATGTGTTGAGAATTTTTCCCCTCTGTGCATCAAGGATATTGGCCTGTAGTTGTCTTTCTTTGTTGGCTGTTTAGCTGGTTGGGGTACCAATGTGATGTTAACATCAAACAATGATTTGGGGAGAGTTCTGTCTTTCTCAATTGCCTGGAACACTTTCAATAGGATTGGTATCATCTCCTCCTCATATGTCTTATAGAATTCTGCTGGAATGCCATCTGGTCCAGGGTCCTTTTTTGTAGGTAGTTTTCTAATGATGATGTCAATTTCCTGGGTTGTTATTTGTTTATTTAGGGTCTCAATTTCTTCTTGTTTCAACCTTGGGAGTTTGCATGATGTCACAAAATCTTCCATTTCATTTAGGTTTTTGAGTTTGTTTCCATACAAATGTACATAGCAATCTCTGATAATCTTTTGTATTTTGGAGGGTCAGTTATGACTTGATCTTTTGCTTTTCTGATTGTGTTTATTTGAGCTTTTTCTTGGTCAATATGGTTAAGGATTCATCAAGCTTATTTATTCTTTCAAAGAATCAGCTTTTTGTTTCATTTATTTTTTCTATTACATAGTTTGTCCTCTTTGTTCTTCTGGGCTTTCATTTGGTGATCTGATTCTTCTGCTGAAGTTAGGCTTTTGGTGGTCTTGCTCTTCTAACTCCCTTAGGTGATTTATTAGGCACTTAACTTGTGACCTTTCCATTTTCTTCATGTGTGTTCATAGAGGTATGAATTCCCCTCATAGTACTGTCTTCTTGGCATCCCAGAGATTTTGGTAAGATGTTTCTTCATTTTTATTTGTTTTCAGAAATCTTTTATTTCTGTTTTGATTTACATGTTGACCCAGGAGTTGTTCAGCATTATACTGTTTAGTGTCCATGTCTTTGTGGGTTTTGGGAGAACTTTGTTGGTGTTGATATTTACTTTTATTGCACTGTGGTCTGAGAAGGTGCATGGCAGGATTTCAGTCTTATGAAATTTGTGTATGCTTAATCAATGGCCAAGGATGTGGTTGATATTAAAGTACATTCCATGTGGTGATGAGTAGAATGTGTATTCCATGGTTGTTGGGTGGAGTGTTCTGTAGGTATCTATTAAGTCCATGTGCTCAAATGTCCAGCTGAGTTTCCTCATCTCTTCTTGTGTTATCTTTTACCTGTTGATGTTATTTTGAGTACATGGGAAGAAATCACTTCTTCATTTTTCTATTTTTCTCTCTGTGAAAAAGAAAAGCTTCTTAGTAAACATGTTATACATTTTTATAATCTTAAATTATGAAAAGTAGTAAGTCTCCCTTAACTTTCATAAGAGAGTTAACATTTTTCAATTTCCTTTTTTCTTTTCTTTTTTGAGACAGTCTTGATTGATCACTCAGGATGAAATGCACTAGTTCAATCTAGCTTACTCTAACCTCAAAATCCAGGGCTTAAGGGATCCTCTTGCCTCAACCTCTGAGTTTCTAGGACTTCAGGAGTGTTCCATTGTACCTGCTAGCTTTTATTTTTTTGTAGAGATAGTGTCTCACTATATTGCCTAGGCTGGAGTCAAAGTTTTGCTAGGGATGATGAGTTAAGCATTATGATATAAATATTTCTCCTCATTGGGGCATTTTTCTTATATTTTAACCCCACCAACATCAGAAAGATGTTCTTCCTTCTAAAAGAAATAGAGTAGAAAATACTGTATTTTCACCAGTACATGCATTTCGCATAAAGACAGTTGGCAAAGAGTTAGTTGAGAGAATTTCTGATTATTGTACATTAAACAGCTGGTTCTGTGAAGGGAATGGAAACATTGTGCAAATGGAGTAACCACCTCAATAAGTTAAATATTTGATAACAAACATTTTGCAGAGCATATAAGAGGTAAATCAAAGGCATATAGTTGACTAATATTTGACATTTAAAGTGAAAATGGACAAACTCGAGGGAAAATGATAAGAAAGTATCATTCTAGTGCATACAAACAGCAGACATGAACAATGCAGGGTCTGCAAGAACAAATTAGCAGCACTAATTCTCTGGACAGAGCACAAGAATTTCTGTGAAGCAAAAACAGACAATTACCTTTGCCACATATGGCTAAGTATTTTTGCCAATTGTTCAATTTTGAATGCATGTGACTATTATGCATTTGCCAAGATCCAGTTACAAAATCTACTTCATTTAGCTTAAACAGAAAGGGTCTTGTTAGAGGCTATTTGTTGGCTGACAGTTTCTGAAAGACCTAGGAAATCAAACTTTGTGATACACAGCCAGGAGATTTGTCCAAACTTATCAAAATTTTTTTTCTAACAGAGATAATTTCAGCCATGGAATATCATCAAACATTCAGAAAACCAGGGACCAGATACCAGTCAGTCAGTGTGATAAAATGTCTGCCAAAGTGCTACAAAAAGATCAATAACCTTCATGATGAATATTGCCAAAAGCTGAGAAAACACTCTGCCTTCATTCCAAATTTCAGTTCTTGCTTGGAATTGGATGTTGTTGCTTGGTCTCCACTGTTGTGGCAAGGCATCCTGGGAAATATTGTGCTTTGGTTCTACCTAGAGAAGGTATAATTCATAATGTGAATAAATAGCAAATTGAGATTTTAGGCAGGCTCATTTAACAGTTGATGACTATAATATACATATTTTTAAATTTGTGGTCTATAATTATGCTTAAGCTAGTTTTGGAGTGAAATACATATTGTTCTCCTTCTTGGTGATAAAGCATTCATTCTCAATTAATTTACCTCTAATCTTTGTGAAGTCTAATAAACTTTGCATATATAATATAGATAAATGGACTTGGCACTCATGATCTTAGTTTTGCTCTCAAATTCAGGCCCACTGACTGGGAAAACACAATAAATGACATCTGTTAGAGAATTTACAGTTAGTAGGATTATTTCTATTGTGATGAGCTCATCTTCAGAGTGGGAGTGCTTCTATTTGAAAGTGGACGCAAACAGTCTTTAGGTAGATTCTCTCATGTTCTAATTAAAACATACACACATATACACATATTGTAGGAATATGTGAAATATATTTATCATGTATATTATTTAAAATATATATTAGCTATATACTGCAGTTCTGTCTATGTAAAAATATTACAATTTATGACATTACCATAAACTAGCATAGACAATCAAGTTATTCTCAGAATGTGGAATTCATATCAATTAACTTTTTAGTTAGTAGTACTGAACTGAAGAATTGTGATACTCATAGGGTCTATCTCATGAAGGAAAATATTTTCTACCCAACTTGAATGACAGCATGATTGTGGTTTTTTTCTTTATTGTTCTAGATTCCTTGCCATTCTAACACCCGCATATGTCTAGATATCCAGAATCTGTGACAAGCAAGTAAACAAAGATGATCAGTTATCAGGTTATTTTTTACTTGATTTTGTTTTCTCATTCCCTACGCCAGCCTCACCAAAACTTGACACACACACGCACACACATCCAAGTCTGCATTCCCCTTCTATTGTACTAATTTTGCAATCACCAAGCTTTGTTAAAGCCAGTGCCCTCTCTACTCTGCCCATGGATAAAAGTAGCTGAAAATGAATTCACTGAGAATAAATTGCACTTACTCTTGCAATTAGATTAACTTACTAGGTAAATCTATACAATCCCATTGTTTCAAATATTATCAACATGCTGATGACTCAGAAAAAAGAATTAACTTTAAGGATGAAGAGTTAAATGTAACTAATTTCCTCCCCCTTGGCAAGAGGACATAACACCGACCTTAAATGATTTTACTTGTAAATATACCAATAGGATTTATCCAAGAAAGTTATTTGAGGAAGTTCTTATCTAAGGATGTTTTTTAAGCAGGATAAACTGTCTGTCTTCATTTGTCTATATTGCTTACTGAAAATAAACCTGCAACTTATAGACATATGGGACAAAGCCGGCTGCAAAATGAAAGTTAGCCACATAGGCTGTAAACTTATATGACTCGTATTATGGAAACCAAGGAAACTCAAAAATAAAGCTGCTTTCTCTAAGCTAAATTGTTCCACACCCATAGTAAAGTCTGTTTCTTTAAACTCATTCCAGGGTGGGAAACGAGACTGGTTTTGCCTTGTTTTGTGTTGTTTTGTTTTATTTTGTCTTGGAAGGTGCCTCTGTTGACTTTGAAGCTATCTGAAAGACTAATGTTGTGAGGCTGCGATGGTACCAACTTTTTGTTTATGTCTTCACTAATCATTAAGGAAGTCTGATGTTGAGCTAGATCTATTATCCCTATGCCTCTGCTTTGACTATCCAGTCATCTGTGATACTACAACTACCGAATAATACTATCCTGAAGCTCTTCCCAAATTTGAAGTTTCCTGTTCAATTTATCAGGTCTACATGGATGTATTAGATGAATATGAAGCTCAAAATCCTAATATCTAACTTGTTCTTACACAGCTTGATAAGTTCTCCTCCTAAACTATTGTATATCAATAGTCATTAATTTCCTTCTGGTCTAGAAGTCTAAATGCTGAAGACAAAACTATGGACAACCTCTTTAACTCTTTCCTCTCCATATCCAAATCATTTTCAAGGGTTATCTTTTCCTCAGAAACATATCAAATATTTATTATGCCCGCACCGCTTATTTGGTGGCACATTTAGTCTATGTCACTTTTATCTTTGAATAGATAATGGCAATTGCCTCTTTAAAAATCTCCCTACTTCTGTTCTAAGTAGCAGTCACAATTTTTTTTATGGAAATCAGAGCATGTGCCATATTCGTTCATTAATTCAATTATTATTTACTCAAATCTCATCAATTGTTTTTCTCTTAGTTATATTACATTCAAATGCCTAATAAATTCTGGATTTAGTTATCCCTTTCTTTTTCTCCCTCAATTACTTAATTCTAGAATAATTTATTGTGTATCATTGTGCTATATTAGTACAATTGATTATATGCCAATGGATTAAGCGTTATTATACAATATGTTATCAAACACACTTTAGAAGATAATGTATTAAATATTGATATGAAGAAAAAAGAACAAAAATGTTCTTTTTGCTTAAGCATATGATATATTCAGATATTAATATAGAAGCACACATGAAATAGAAAATTGAAGGAGAACATTTTTTAAAAACATAAGGAAAGTTTATTCTATGAAATAAATTACATTTCAAAGAAATATATTAACTAATATAGTGCAACTTTCTTGCATATGTAAAATAAGGCAATTTAAATAATGTGACACTGAAAGAAGAATCACAAAAATTGATACTTTTATTAAAGATCCATGTTTAATAAACTAAGAAAAACTAAGCTTTTAGAAAATAAGTAACCTATATGCACATACCATATAAAATTTTAGATTAATTTATTGTTTATGCTTTTAAAGAAATGTCAATATGTATATATTACTTAAAATTATGTATAGATATAATAAAAACATAAAACTTAAAGAAAACTATAATTTACTTAACTAAAAAACTAAAAGACATTTTCACAACTTTTTATCAAGTCAAAATCATGACACACATTGAGAATCAATTTACAATATATATGATAAAGTTATCATCTCAGAAAATAATAGAATATCAGTAAGACTGTATCCCACTTGAAGAAAAAAATGGACAAAATTTATTGATAGGTAATTCTCAATATTAAAAAATACTACTGGCTAGTACTTGAACAAAATTATTATGTCATTATGATTATATATTATTATTATATAATTAAAGGATACTTATTTAAAACAAGGACAAAATATTACCATTAAATCCACAATTGAAAATAATGAGCCGGGCTCGGTGGCCCAGCCTGTAATCCCGCGCTTTGGGAGGCTGGGGTGAGTGGATTGTCTGAGCCCGAAAGTTCGAGACCCAACTGGGCAATTTGGCGAGACCTCATCTCTACAATAAATTAAAAAAAAATTAGCCGGGCATGGTAGCGCGCGCCTGTAGTTCCAGCTACTTGGAAGGCTGAGGCGGAAGGATCGCCGGAGCCCAGCAGGTCGAGGCTGCAGTGGCCAGGAGCAGCTACTGCGCTCCAGTCTGGGCGACAGAGTGAGAGTCCAACTCAAAAGAAAAAAAAAGAAAGAATGAAGAAAATAATGAAAATATTTATTATCATTAGAAGTGTGGGTATCTACATGTTATTAGAGAAGTTTAAATTTGTTTGCATTTGTGGAAATATCACTTTATAATACATAAAAACGAGCTTAAAAATTTGACATATCCTTGGACCTAGTAAGCCAAATTCTTGGAACTTTTTATTAGATAACGGTAAAAATGTCTGTTCCTAGGAACATAACCCAAAAAAATTTTCATAGAATTCCACCTGGGATTATGCACTGTATTCTCCTTGATTTGGGGATGGGGCCTTCATCTTAAAAGGATGCATATCATAGGGAGAGTGGACAGATAGAATGCAGCCAATGAACAGGTGAGAAAGGCAGGCTGCAGCAAGAAGCAATAGAAATAAAGTACCCTTAGCAACATACATGGGCCTTAAAAACACATTGTCAATTGACAGAATAAAGTGTATAACATATTTTACATAAATAAAAACATATGCACAATTCCAAAACATTTTGCTAATAAAATGTACACTAAAAAAAGTACATTAAACACTACTACTGACTTTCTATGAATGAAGTGGGAGTGGCAGAAAAAAAACGTGGACTTCGGAGACAATAGGAAACACTATTCACCAAAGAAGCCCTAATGCAGCAACATGAAAATAGGCAGGAGATTCAGGTGCACGATGATCTCAAGGGTCTATATCTGAAAAAAATTCATAGACTAGATTGGATATGACCAGAAGTGTACTTACAAAGATGGCAAACTTATTGTGCATTAAATAGCAAAACATTGGATTAGATAAGTTAAAATATGGACAGTCATGTGTATTTTTTCAGCATTAAAATGATGATAACTAAATGGTATTTAAAACATGATAGCATTACTACCCAAAATATCAACAGAAACAATGGTAATCTACATATCAGAATGTCCCAAATATGTTACTGATTTCTTTTTGGGACTTGGGGACTGTGGAAGTACCTATTTGCTGTCCATTGAGTTATGGAAAGCTTAATATGCTTTACTCCACACGCTACTCAGAAGTTTAACATAGTGATGAGTTATGTCAGATTCCAAGAGAAGACATAGTAAACAAAATTTTATTTTAATTAAAAAGTATTTCTGTCTAATTTTACCTGTCTTCTTATGCAACTAATTTTCAGTATACAATACTTTGAATAATGTTTATATTGCCCAAAATGTTAAAAATCTAGTGGCAACATTGACTTTTTTCATACTTTATTATTTAAGCAAAAAAAAATACTTTAAAAATATTCATTAAAAATTATAAAACAATTAAATAATATACTCGAGTTACCTACATGTCTAAATAACTCTTGTCTGGGTCTAGCAAAAAATTGAATATATTATTTCTTTGTGGACTAATCTTCTTGTTTAAATTTTGCAAATGTTCTGTTTTCTTTTTTTCTCCTTCTTTTGAGTATACATTTATAGCACCTGAAATGGTTAAATTATCCCTTTTCTATCCAGATGGATTGACAGCCTTAAGATATAATCTCATCAATTTTTATTCATTTGTTTTCTTATAATATATGTACATGAGATCACATAGTTTTTCATTTTTTTATTTTATCATGTTAAATGTTTTTCAAATATGATTCGGAAAGAATGGTGATTCATTAGTTAACCCAATGCATATTTTCATTGTTACTCCAAAAGACATAAAACTTTAGTGAATTTGTAAGTATATTATATTTAACTATTATATTTTATATCTATTATTTATCTAGTTTTAGCTTTTAAAAAGTATCACTCTATCTTCCATTGCAAGTAATATCTTTATTTTTTTCATAAGTATCCTTGAAGACTTATAGCTACCCATGACTTCTCAGACTCCTTTGGCTTGCACAGTTTAATCAGCATGTAAATCCAACTTTCAGTTCGAAGTGTTTTCGCTTTCCCCTACTCATGTAATTAGCTTTTCCAGGAAAGTATCATAAACACTTATTAGAATTTTTAAACATGGCAATTTATAATGCAATATTCCAATAAGATACCTAAACAAGGATCCCGTTTTGTCTTAATCTGTTCAAGTTTCTATAACAAAATGTATTAAGTTGAGTGGTATATAAACAATAGAGTTATGTTTATTACAGGTCTGCAGGTTGGGACTCAAGGTCAAAGCACTGGCAGATATGATATTTGGTGAGAACCCGCTTTCTGGCTCACAGATGGTGTTTTTGTGTTCTGACTCCACATAGTGGAAGAAGTGGCCTCCCTCTCTTATATCTCTTTTGTAAGGATACTAATGTCATTCTTGAGGGCATCATCTTCATAATCTAATCAATTATCAAATGCCTAACCACAAATATAATAATATTGGGTGTCCATTTTCAACATATGAAGTTGGGGGGAAACATTCAGACTACAGCAGTCATTTTCATTAACATTTAAGTGTCTTCAATAACTGAACACATGAGAAGCTTCTCTCATCTATCTTGTATACTTGTACCACTTTTATACATAGATTTTTTTTTCATTTAAAAAATGAAAATGGTATTAGTTGCATAGCTTTCTTAGGATGACAAAATTGCTTTATCTAAAGGACTTGGGATAATTTCTGGAAAATGTCATAATAATCTTGTACTACTAGTACTGTTTTTCAAGTTCTCTGCCATCAAAATTAGGCCAAAAATATTGCCATGTACTTCATAAAACTTTACTTATTTCATGTAGTTGAAGCATGCTTAATTTTTAACCTAACTGAAGGTTATAATTCCTTTGTATGAATTCATATATTAAATAACTCTTCTGTCAAAGAAAAAATCATAGATAAATGAAAATTATAAAAAAATGTAGATTGGTAATGGGAAAATAGAACAGAATAAAAATGCATTGATGTAAGAAAATTTAGAAAAAAATACCTAATTTCTTATGAATCAAGTCTTTTTTTACTCTTTAGAAATATAAATTTTGAATGCTGGTTTCTCACTCACTCAAGCATTTTATTTGATTTACTTTTGTATAATATTCATAATATTTTGTGAGATGAGCAATATGATATAAAATAGATGCTTTAAAATTATAAGTAGAAGGACTGCATAGGTAGCTCAACTCTTGAGAGAAAACCAAGGATTTTGTACCATTGTGGAAGTCATTTTTGAACTGAATGCAGCACTCAAAATACCAAGCCTGTGAAGTGCTTAGACAAAATTAGTATGTGTCTCTTGACAGATCTCAAGTTGATTATTGATTAATAGTTCTATATTGCATTTGGAGCCTAGATTATTTCTTTAATTCTTAGACTATAATCTCAATCTATGAAATATTAATTAACACTGGGGAGCAACCCCAATTTGATTTTGAATTTTTGTTGCAATATTTTGTCCAATTTGTCACCCACTGATATCTTTTTAAATTAAAACACTTATATCTCTCCACACTCTGATAAAATCCAGAGTGAGGATTCAGTTTCTTTCCATGTGGGTATATATTAGAAAGAAAGAGTTCTGAAACTACAATGCCAAAGAAAAGTCAGACACAAAGAATGGTCAATGAAATTTAGAAATAAAATAAAATAAAATGTTTAAGGGGTAAGTAAATAAACAATTACTTAAGCAAAAAGGAAAATCTGTAAAAGAAGTATTCTAGTAACAAAGTATTAAAAAATGAAGACTTATTAGCCATTTTAAAACTGTCAAATATTTAAGATAATAATATTGGAATATTAAAAAATAGTCCAGAAACTTGAGGAGATGAAAGCCACATTGCAGAGATTTAGTAAAAGAGCAAGAAGATTTTAAGTGTGAACAGTAAGTTCAGGACACTTACAAAAACTGGAAAAGAAATAGAAATGGAAAGTGACCAAGCATGTGTGAATTTCACAGAGATGTAAGGTTGTTATTCTAAGAGCCTCTATGAAGGTAGTTGGAGGAATGTAAAGATTGAGGTTAAAATATCAACATAGATCAAATTAGGCATTGATCACACTCAAAGGGAATATTTTTTGTCTTTTCAATTATTAATATCAAATTGAAATGTTTAAAGAATAAGATATAGCTGAGCAAGTGGACATAGTTTTCTCCAATTAAAAAATGATAAACATAAAGAGGAAGAAAAGTGATAGTTGACCTTTATACTTTGCCTTTTATTTCTATACATTTATGTCAGGAAAGGCAAGTTATTTCACCTCTTTTTCAAATAAATGACTGACATTTTCCAAATAATAGAGCTAACAAACTTTTTAACAGTGATAATAATTAAAATGCTCAAAAACACTCTTACCGAGGAAAAAAGCATTATAAATATTGTACTTTCTAAATTGCAAATACAAAGCCGGGCTCGGTGGCTCAGCCTGTAATCCCACGCTTTGGGAGGCTGAGGTGAGTGGATTGCCTGAGCCCGCGGGTTCGAGACCTGCCTGGGCAACTTGGCGAGACCTCATCTCTACAATAAATCTAAAATTAGCCGGGGGTGGTA
>CAUYQG010017568.1:0-14737 GCA_963574415.1 Tarsius wallacei
CGGGCTCAGGCAATCCACTCACCTCAGCCTCCCAAAGCACGGGATTACAGGTTGAGCCACCGAGCCCGGCTAAGCATTTTTTTCATATGTTTGTTGACCGCCTGTGTGTCTTCTTTTGAGAAGTAGCTATTCATATCCTTATTTTTTCTTTTCTTTTCTTATGAGTTGGAGTCTCACTTTGTCCCCCAGGCTGTAGTGCAGGTGGCATGTTTATGGCTACCACAGCCTTGACCTCCTGGGATCAAGCGATATTTCCACCTAGCCTCCCTAGTAGCCGGAACTGCATGCGTGTACCACCACACCTAGCTAATTGTTTGATTTATTGTAGAGATGAGGTTTTGCTAAGTTGCTGAAGCTGGTCTTGAACCCCTGGGCTCAAGCAATCCTCTCTCTTTGGCCTCCCAAAGTGCTGGGATTACAGGCGTGAGCCACCATGCCCAGCCCCTTTCCTCATTTTTTTAAATGGGGTTATTTACTGTTTTCATGTTGAGTTGTTTGAGTTCCTTGTAGAGTCTAGATATTAGTCCTTTATCTGAGGCATAATTTGCAAATATTTTCTCCCATTCTATAGGTTTTCTGTTTCACTCTGTTGATTATTTATTTTGCTGTGCAGAAGCTTTTTGGTTTAATTAACTGCCATTTGTCTATTTTTGTTTTTGTCACATTTGCTTTTCTTTGCCTAGGCTGATGTCCATACGAGTTTTCCTAGGTGTTCGTCTAGGACTTTTTATAGTTTCAGATCTTACATTTAAGTCTTTAATCCATCTTGAATTAATTTTTGTATACGGTGAGAGGTGGGGCTTGTTTCATTCTTCTGCATATGGCTAGCCAATTTTTTTAGCACCACTTATTGAATAGAATGTTTTCCCCCGTTGTTTTTGTTGGCTTTGTTGATGATCAATTGGTTGTAAATATGTGGTTTTATTTCTGGGTTCTCTATTCTGTTCCACTGATGTATCTGTCTATTTTTGTACTAGTACCATGCTGTTTTAGTTACTATAACCTTGTAGTGTAATTTGAAGTCAGGCAATGTGATGCCTCTGCATTTATTCTTTTTACTTAGGATTGCTTTGGCTATTCGGACTCTTTTTTGATTCCATATAACTTTAGGATTGTTTTCTCTAGTTCTGTGAAAAATGATGGTGGTATTTTGTTAGGGATTGCACTGAATCTATAGATTGCTTTGGGCAGCATAGTCATTTAACACCATTGATTCTTCTGGTCCATGAGCATGGGATGTTCTTTCACTTGTTTCTGTCAACTACAGTTTCTTTCATCAGTGTTTTGTAGTTCTCTTTGTAGAGATCTTTCACCTCCTTGGTTAAAGGTATTCCTAGGTGTTTTATTTTGTGTGTGTGTGGCTATTGTAAATGAGATCGAGCTCTTGATTTTGTTCTTGACTTGAGTGTTATTTATATGTGAAAATGCTACTGATTTTTTTTTTTTTTTTACAATAACTTTGTATCTTGAAACTTTACTGAAGTTGTTTATCAGCTCTAGGAGGCTCTTTAGGTTTGCTAGGTGTACAATCATGTTATCAGTGAACAGAGACAGTTTGACTTCCTCCTTGCTGATTTGCATGCCCTTTATTTCCTTCTCTTGCTTGATTGCTCTTGCTAGGATTTCTAGTACAATGTTGAAGAGGAGTGGTGAGAGTGGTCATCCTCGTCTTATTCCAGTTCTAAAAATGTTTTCAACTTTTCCCCAGATATTGGCTGTGGGTTTGTCATATATGGCTCTTATTATTTTGAAATTGTTCCTTTAGTGCCTAGTTTCTTGAGGGTTTCTTTTTGTGAAGGAATGTTGGGTTTTATCAAATGCCTTCTCTGCACCTATTGAGATGATCATATCATTTTTCTTTTGTTTTGTTTTTGGGGTTTTTTTAGATTGGAAAATATAGTGTATTTAGAAAGCAAATTAGAAAGAAAGAGGGAGAGAGGAGATTTACCTCCCCAAGGTAGGAGAGGAGGCCAAGGCTAGGTTTTTGTCTTTAATTCTGTTTATGTGGTGAATCACATTTATTGATTTGTAAATATTGAATCATCTTTGCATTCCTGGAATAAAACCCACTTGATTGTGCTGGATTATTTTTTTGATGTACTAGTGAATTCAGTTTGCTAGTATTTTGTTCAAAATTTTTACATCTATGTTCATCAAGAATATTGGCCTGTATTTTGTTGTTGTTGTGTCCTTACCCGATTTTGGTATCAGGTTGATAATGGTTTTATAGAATGAGCTAAACAGGAGTCCTTCCTCCTTTATTTATTTTGGATTAGCTTCAGTAAGACTGGTACCAGTTTTGCTTTGTATGGCTGATAAAATTTGGATGTAAAACCATCTGGCCTGGGCTTTTTTGTTGGAAAGCTTTATTACTGATTTAATTTCGTTCATCATTGTTGGTCTCTTCAGGGTTTCTATTTTTTCCTGGTTCTGTCTTTGGAGATTGCATGTTATAAGAAATTTATCCATTTTCTCTAGGATAAATTTTGTTGCGATAGAGGTTTTTGTAGTAGTTTCTGATGATCTTTTATATTTCTGTGATATCAGTTGTAATGTCACCTCTATTTCTGATTGTATTTATTTGAATCTTCTCCCTCTTTTTCCTCGGTTAGCCTAGCTTACAGTCTATCAATTTTATTTATCCATTTGAAGAACCAACTTTTTGATTCATTGTATCATTTTTTTGGTCTCAATCTCATTAAGTTCTGCTCTGATTTTTTAAAATTTATTTTCTTCTGCTAGCTTTGGGGTTATTTATTTATTTATTTATTGAGTTGGAATCTCACTCTGTTGCCCAGACTGGAGTACAGTGGCAGGCTCATGGCCACCCCAGTGTTGACCTGCTGGGCTCCAATGATCCTTCCGTTCAGCCTTCCAAGTAGCTGGAACTACAGGTGCGCACTACCACGCCTGGCTAATTTTTTGATTTATTATAGAGATGAGGTCTCGCTTGCCCAGGCGGGTCTCGAACCCGCGGGCTCAGGCAATCCACTCACCTCAACCTCCCAAAGGCGCGGGATTACAGGCTGAGCCACCGAGCCCGGCTAGCTTTGGGTTTAGATTGTTCTTGTTTTTCTAGTTTCTTGAGGTGCAGGATTAAGTTGTTGATTTCAGATCTTTCTATTTTTGTTTTCTGTAGGCATTAAATGCTATAAACGTTCCTCTCAGCAGGATACAGCTTTTGCTGCATCACAGAGGTTTTGGTATGTTGTGTCTCTATTTTCATCTGTTTAATGAATTTTTTTTATTTCTGCCTTAGTTTTGTTGTTTACCCAAGGGTCTTTCAAGAGCAAGTTGTTCAGTTTCCATATAATAATGTAGTTTTGGGAGTTCCTTTCAGTATTGAGTTCTAATTTTATTCCACTATAGTCTGAGAAGATGCTTAGTATAATTTTAATATTTTTGGATTTATTGCAGCTTGCTTTATGGCCAAGTTTTGGTTGCTTTTGGAGATTATTCCATGTAGAGATGAGAAGAATGTATATTCTGCAGATGTTGGATGGAACATTCTGTAGATGTCTGTTAGGTCTATTTGGTCTATAGCCCAGTTAAGTCCAGTGTTTCTGTGTTAATTTTCTGCTTTGATGATCTGTCTAGTGGTATCATTGGGAGTGTTGGAGGCCTTCCCCTATTATTATATTGCTATCAATATGTTTTCTAAGGTTAAATAGTATTTGTTTCATGAATTTAGGTGCTCTGGCGTTGGGTGCATATATATTTAAGATAGTTAAATCTTGTTGAATTACATCCTTTATCATTATTTAATGCCCTTCTTTGTTTGTTTTACTGTTGTTGGTTTGAAGTCTGTGTTATCTTATACTTCTGCTTGCTTTAGTTTTCCACTCACATGATATATCTTTTTCCACCCATTAACTTAAGTCTGTAGCTGCCTTTGGCCAGTAGGCAGGTCTCCTATAGACAGCAGATGGTTGAGACCCTTTTTTTTTTTTTAATCCAGTCTGTCACTCTGTATCTTTTAAGTGGAACATTTAGGCTATTGACATTCAGTGTTAATATTGATATGGGAAGTTTTGTTCCTGACATAGCATGGTTAGCTAGCTGCCTTGGGGTTTCAAATGTGTAGCTGCTTTGTAGGATCTGTGAGCCTTGTACTTATGTGACCTTTTATGACGGCAAGTATTGTCATTTCATTGCCATATTTAGGACTCCTATGAGCATCTCTTTTAGAGCTAGTTCAGTAGTGACGATTTCATATCCAAGGATATAAAATCTGTGGCTGGCATTCTTTTTTTTCTTTAAGGAGGTTGAAGATAGGCCTTTAATTCTTCTGGCTTATAGGGTTTCTGCTCAGAAGTCTCCTGTTAGTCTAATGTTATTTCCATTATAGGTGATTCAGTGCTTCTCTCTTGCTTCTTTTAAGATATTTTCTTCCATGATGACTTTGGATAGTTTGACAAATATATGCCTTGGCGAGGTTCTTCTTGTGATGTTTCTCACAGGAGTTTTTTGAACTTCTTGTATCTGAATTTCTAGGTCTCTCTCAAGACCAGGGACATTTTATTGAATTATTATTCTTTTTTTCCTTTTCCCTTTCCTTTTTTTTTTTTGAGTCAGAGTCTCACTGTTACCCAGGCTGGAGTGCATGGGCATGCTCATGGCCACCCCAGCGTCAACCTGCTGGGGTCCGGTGATCCTTCCACCTCAGCCTTCCAAGTAGCCAGAACTACAGGTGTTCGCTACCACACCTGGCTAACTTTTTGATGTACTGTAGAGGCAAGGTCTCACCAAGTTGCCCAGGCTGGTCTTGAACCTCTGGGCTAAGGCAATCCTCTCACCTCGGCCTCCCAAAGTGCTGGGATTACAGGCTTGAGCCACCACACCTGGCCAAATTATTTTCTTA
This sequence comes from Tarsius wallacei, assembly GCA_963574415.1. Taxonomy (NCBI): domain Eukaryota; kingdom Metazoa; phylum Chordata; class Mammalia; order Primates; family Tarsiidae; genus Tarsius; species Tarsius wallacei. Next base: position 4,862 of record CAUYQG010017568.1, read on the forward strand.
AATAAGTTTTTCTGTGCTTTTAAAAATTTTTTTATTTTTATTTTGAGTTGGAGTCTCACTCTGTCACCCAGGCTGGAGTGCAGTGGCATGATCATAGCCACCACAGCCTCAACCTGCTGGGTTCAGGCGATCCTTCCACCTCAGCCTTCCAAGTAGCTGGAACTACAGGTTCATGCCACCATGCTTGGCTAATTTTCTTTCTTTCTTTCTTTTTAATTGTAGCGACAAGGTTGCACCAAGTTGTCCAGACTAATCTCAAACCTTTGGGCTCAGGCAATCCTCTTGCCCCCACCTCCCAAAGTGCTGGAATTACAGGCATGAGCCACTGCACCCAGCCCAGTTTTTCCATGCTTTTTACTTTAACTTCTTCTCCCTCTGGAATGCCTGTGGTCATAGATTTGGACACTTTAAAAAATCCCATATTTCCTGAAGGTTTTGTTCATTTTTTTAAATTCTTTTTTTGTTGTTGTTTTTCCTTTTGTATAACTGGATTAATTCTAAAGACCTGTCTTACAGCTCTGAGATTCTTTCTTCCACTTGATCTAGCCTACTGTTAAAGTTTTCAACAGTGTTTTGTATTTTCTTCAGTGAATTTTTTTAAATAGTGTCAATCTCTTTTTTCACATCCTGAATTATTTTCTCTTGGGTCTCATTAAGCTCCTTTAAAATCAGTATTTTTAATTATTTATCTGATTTTCAAAGGTTTCATTTTTGTTAGGATCCATTGTTGGAGAATTAAGGGAGGGGTGGCACTCTGGTTTTTGTTTGTTTTTATACGTTCAGAGTTTTTCTTCTGATTCTTTCTCATCTGATGAACTATCTCTCTTTCTTATTTTTGAATTTGTTTTTGTTTGGACAGGATATTTTCCCCTCTTGACTAGTTGGCTTTGGTGTATGTTGTGTAGGGTCTTTGGTTTTGGTTCTGGTTTTTGCAGTGGTGACTAGTCTGTATTAGTTGCTTAAATATAGATAGCCTGTATATGTTGGCTTTCCCAAGTGTTGATTGTAGTAGTGATATACTGGAGCATGGGCTAGCTCACTGCCTTTTGTGGGGTTGGGGTGGCGGGGGTTTGGGGAGATGTATCTTGTTCCTCAGTGGTGTGTGCTGGTGTCAGTAGACTTTCTATTAAGTTGCATCATTCAACCTTTAGGCAGCAGGTGGTGCCTGTGGATAGAGAGCCAGCTACTGCCAATGTGGATAGTATCTACTTGATCCTTGTTTGCTGAGAGAAGCTCTCTGTTGTCTCAGGCAGTGATCTGGTCTGCAGAGTGCACAGTGGTCTGAGCTCCCAGTTCTTCCCCAGAGAGAGGAGAACCAATGTGGGCAGGGCTGGACCAGGTCAACCCACCTAGAGGTCCACTGATGACAGGCACAAGCACCAGCTCTGAGTCAGGGTCTGGTGTGCAGCCCCTGAGCACCCAGATGTGTGCCTAAGCATGGTACTGGGGTACCTCCACCACTCCAAGTTCTTTCCACAGGAAGGAGAAGGTGAACTAAATGCCTAATCTAGAAGAGTGGGAGTTCTAGATACCAGGGGTTATGCTTGGGCATTGAGCAGAGACAGTGCTGCTGCACCAAGGACTCTGCCCCTGGAGGGAGGGGTAACTCACTCAGGCTCCTAATCCAGGTAGGTGGGTGTGTTAGCTGCCTGGGAATATTCTCTGGTGAGGAGCAGATAATGAGTTATTTGAAGGGGATGGGGGAGTGGCTCAAATTCCTATTCCAGGGGAGCAGGTGGGTTCTAGCCTGGCGAAATGCCTGGAGAGGGGGCAGAGAGATCACCAACCCAGCAGGGGCTTTGCACAGGAAGGAGGTGGGGGACTCAGATTCCTGGTCTGTGGTCATGTGAATGCTAAATTCCTGGGGTTATGCCTGGGTGTGGGGAAGAGGGATTACCACGGGACCAAATTCTTTGCATAGGAATGGTGGAGGGTCAAGGTTCTATTCTGGGGAGCAGGTGCACCAAAAGCCTGGGGATATGTCTGGGTGTGAAGCAGAGATCCTGGTGCGACCGAATCCCCGTTCAAGGAGGGAGGGTTTGACTCAGGCTCCTAATCCAGGTAAGTGGGTGCACCGACTGCCTGAAAGTATGCCCTGGTGAGAAACAGAGTGATCACCATTATGAGAAAGTTTTTGCAGGGTGGGAGGGGGCAGCTGGGGCTGATAATCAGGCATGCAGATGCACTGAGTGTCTGGAGATATGTCTGGGTATGAAATGGGGGGAGCACTTCATACCAAGATCCCTGCATAGCAAGGGTGGGGTGACTCACTGCTGATCCAGGTGGATGGGTGCTCCAGATGCCTGAGATTAAGTCCCCCAGCAAGAGGCAGAGCAGCTTCAGGTGTCACAAAGGTCATTGGGGGAGAAGGCAGGGCAGCTCAGGCAGTTGATCCAGGCAGGCGGGTAGGCTGAATGCTTAGGAGTGTCCCCAGGCTTGAGGCAGAAGAAGCACCCCTTCATCACAAACTCTGTACCAGGGGCATGGGGGCAGGGTGCCGGGGCGACTTAGCTGCCAATGCATGTGGGCAAGCTTTCCAAATACCTGGAGAGATGGGGGTGGGGGGGGAGTGTGGAGCACAGGGGTTGATCCAGGTGAGCAGATGCTCCAAATGCCTGGAGATGTGCCGGGGTGTGGACTGCAGGAGGCCACTAAGCACGAAATTTCCTGCACAGGAAGAATGGGGTGGCTTAGGCTGCTAACCCACACACATCGGAGCTCTGAATGCCTGGACATGGGGTACAGAGGGCCTCACTGCACAAAGGTCACTGCACAGGAGGGGTGAGGCGGCTAATCCAGGTGCGTAAAAATGGGGTCCAGCTGCTCCTTGGTCCTGGAGGGGAGCGCTTTCCTGACTGATGGGGGTGGGGGGCAGGCTTGGGCACCCTGCAATGACACACACAGCTCCATTCTGGGTCACAAAGCTAACCCTGGCTTCAGGCCTCGCTCCCCGGGAGAAACCACAGGTTTGACAACTCTCCTGCTGCTCAGGCTGCTATTCTAGGTGCCCAGGAGTGGGGTCCCGCCTGTTCCTCGGTATTATTGAGGACACCACCCTGTCTGGCCTAGGAGGGAGGCTGAGGCACTCAGCAGTAGTATGTGCTGAACGGTTCCACGTTGCGAAATGGATCCCAGCCACAGGACCCGCTGTTCAAGAGAGAAGGTGGCTACAGCAGCTCTTCTGCCACTTAGGCTGCAAGGTCAAGGGAGTGGGAATGTGCCCCCCCCCCCCAGTAGGCACCTATTGCTCAGGCTGCTATTCCAGGTACCTGGGAGCCGAGTCTCTCCCGCTCCTCTGTGTTGCTAGGGCACTTTACAACTGGCCAGGGAGGTAGGCCAAGGGTGCCCAATTGGTAAAGACTTTTCTGCTCCCCTAGTCCTGTGATGGGAATGAGCCTAATACAGTGCCTGATTCTAGGGTGCTCTTCATAATCCCTGCTCTGAGGGTCCGTCTGTGAGGGCCCTCCCCCTGCTCTGGTGCTCTGCTTTCTGGGCTGAAACTAAAATGCCTGCAGCAGCCGCTGATGCTGAGTTACCAAATAATGACTGGCTTTGTTTGATCTCAGGTTGAAAATGGTGTCCTCCTCATGGACCCAGGTCTGGGAGAATGCCTGCAGCTTTACCCTGTGTCTCTCTCTCATTGACTCTTGGTTTTTCCCTGAGTCCATTCCAGAACTTATGAGAAACAGAGTACTCTCCCATGGCCTGGGTTGAGTGGATCCCTAGCTGAAAGGTACGTCTCAGAGGGAAACTTTTGCCCTACTCCAGGTTCTAGGGCTTTACTCACTTTTCTCTTCTGGACACCATCACAGGTGTTGTTTACCTACCCTCTCCTTTCTATGATCTGGGGTGTCCTTTGTGGTTCTGTTGAATTCTCACTTCCCTTCTTGAACTGAAGCTCACTAAATTGATCTTTCCACACTATTTTGCTATGTTTAGGTGGGTGAGGCATGCTAAAAGTCTCTAATCTGCTCTCTTAAACGACAGCAAAAAAAAGAACCTCAGCACACATTATCAAAATTTCAAGTGATGGTATAATATGAGCATCAAAATAAAAATTGTAGTAATGGATTATAGCCCACTGAATAAAATAAGAATCCATGAATTCATTCTGACACAAATAGTAGACAATTACAGAAGAGAGAAGAAAAGAAAAATTCTTAATTAGCATAAAATGCCAGCTAATAAATATAAAAAGAATGATGATGTTAGAAGATCTCCGTTTGGCCGCCATCAAAAATAAAACCATTTCAGGTAAGAATCATCAATGGCTGATAAAACCGATGGATGAAAATGTGAAGAAAACTATTATTTCTCCACAAATTACTTTTTAATTACAATAGTGAAAATAGTAACTTTGCAGTAGAGACACCTGGAGGACCTCACCTAATCATGTAACTATTGTCAACATTGGCCAAACTGGTACAAACCAACATCATGTGCACCACCTAGCATAATGCTCTGAGGACACAACGTTACTTGTGTGATTTTTCTGCCAAAAATAAACCATCTTAATCTAATCTTGAGAAAAATCAGACAAACCCAAAGTGACGAACATTCTTTAGAATGACTAACTGATATTTTTTAAATTTCAAGGTCATAAAAGACAAAGAAATATGGGAGAACTATTTTAGATCAAAGACAACTAAAGAAACAGGACAAATAAGTAGTTCTGGGTTATATTTGGGGTTAGAAAATAAACAATAGCTATAAAGGACATTATTGGGACAATTGATGAAATTTGAATAAGCAACATAGATTGAAGAAAAAGTTGTATCAATTTTCCTGTGGTTTTTAAAGATTTTCCTGATTTTACTGTGGTTTTATCTTTATTCTTAGGAAGCGCACTGAATATATGAGTCAGGAAGTGTGGTTTTTGCAACTTACTCTCAAATTCTTCAGAAAAATGTGGGGGGCGGGGGGAGTGTGTGAGTGTGTGTATGTGTGTGTGTTTGTGTGTGTGTGTGTAGAAGAAGAGCGTTTGCCCTAAAGAATATAGGGCAAATATACAAATCCAACAAGCTCAATGAACTCTAGGTAAGGTAAACTCAGAGATATCCATACAGAGACACATTATAATCAAACTTTTGAAAGCCAAACAAAAATATAAAATCTTGAAAGTGCAAGAGAGAAGCAACTTGTATACAAGGATCCTAAATTAAGATTTGAAGCTGATTTCTCATCAAAAACCATGGAGGCCAGGTGGCAGTGGAATGTCATGTTTTAAATTGCTGAGAAAAAATACATCTAGGAATTTTATATCCAGCAAAATGTTCTTCATGAATGAAGGAGAGATTAAGGCATTTCCAGGTAAACAAAAGCTAAGGCAGTTTGTTACTAACAGATCTGCCCTACAAGAAATGCTGAAAGGAGGTCTTCTAGCTGAAAATGGCAGACACTATATAGTGACATAAAGCCACATGAAGAAATAACACTGGTAAAAGTAAATATGTAGGTAAATATAAAAGCCAATATTGTACTTGTGGTTTGTATCTCATATTTTTTTCTATATGATTTGAATGACAAATACAGAAAACATTAATTTTAAATCTACATTAATGAGTACACAGTAATATGAAAATAACAGTATAAACTGACAGGAACAGGGACATATAGGGACATATAAGAGCAGAGTGTTTGTATATTACTTTTATTTTTTATTTTTTTAAGTCAGAGTCTCACTCTGTTGCATAGGCTGGAATGTAGTGGTGCAATTATGGCTCACCGCAGCCTCAAATTTTGGGTTCGTGTGATCCTTCCACCTCAGCATTCCAAGTAGCTAGGACTACAGGTGTGCACCACCACACCCAGCTAATTTGTTTTTTGTAGAGATGAGGTCTTATTATGTTGCCTAGGCTGGTCTTGAGCTGCTGGGTTCAAGCAGTCCTCCCACCGTGACCTCCCAAAATGCTGGGATTATAGATGTGAGTCACCAAGCCTGGCTTGTATACTATTTTAAATAAGTTGATACTATTAAAACTAGGTTGTTGTAAAATTAAGATGTTAATTGTTAATCTCAAAAGTAACCTTGAAAACAATAACTAAAAAAATACAGAAAAGGAAAGAGAATAATCAAAAGTTCATGCTATGAAAAACAAAAGCAAAAGATATACAAAAAAATGGAGTAATAGAAGAATTAAGGAACAGAGACACATACCAGTATAATGCTGGGCACACTGCCACATGCCTATAGGCCCAGTTACTAGGGAGGTTGAGGCAAGAAGGTTGCTTTAGGCCAGGAGTTCAAGGCTATAGTGTGCTGTGATTGAGCCTATGAATAGACACTGTGCTCCGGCCTCAGCAACATACTGAGACCACATCTCTAAAACAAAAATAAAAATGAAACACAAAAAACCTGAGCTTGGGAGGGCGAGGTGAGAGGATTGCCTGAGCCCACGTGTTTGAGACCAGCCTGGGCAACTTGGTGAGACATCATCTCTACAATAAATCAAGAAAAATTAGCTGGGCATGACTGGCACATGCCTGTTGTTCCAGCTGCTTGGAAGACTGAAGCAGAAGAATCGCCTGAGCCCAACAGGTCAAGGCTGCAGTGGCCATGAGTGTGCCACTGCACTCCAGCCTGGGTGACAGAGTGAGACCCTAACTCAAAAAAAACCCCAAAAACCTGAGCATAGTGGTATGAACCTGTAGAGATAGCTACTCAGGAGGCTGAGGCCAGGAGAATCACTTGAGTCCAGGAGTTTGAATCCAGCATGAACAACAAAGTTAACCCCCATTTCTAAAAACAAAAACATACAAGTCATATGAAAAACAAGTAGCAAAATGGCAAAAGTCTTTCTTTATCAGTAATTACTTTAAATGCAAATGAATGAAATTCTCCATTTCAAAGGCAGAGATTGGTGAAATGTATCAAAAGAAAACATGATCCATCTAAATACTGATGATAAGAGACTCACTTTAGATACAAAGACACAAAGAAAATGAAAATAAAAGACTGGAAAAGTATATTTCATGCAAAAAAGTAATCAAAAGAGGCCTGAGATAGCTGTATTATTAGACAAAATAAATTTTAAGTTAAAAAAGGTTATTAAAGGCCAGGCACAGTGGCTCAAGTCTGTAATCCTAGCACTTTGGAAGGCTGAGGTGAGGGGATTGCCTGAGCCTACGGGTTTGAGGACAGCCTGGACAACTTGGTGAGACTTCACCTCTACAATAAATCAAAAAATTAGCTGGGCATGGTGGCGCGTGCCTGTAGTTCTGGCTACTTGGAAGGCTGAGGCAGAAGGATCACCTGAGCCCAGCAGATGGACACTGGGGTGGCTGTGAGCGTGCCACTGCACTCCAGCCTCAGTAACAGAGTGAGACTCCAACTCGGAGAAAAAAAAAAGGGTTATGAGAGAAGAGGATATTATATACTGTTAAAAGGTTTAATCCAACAAGATATACAATTCAAAACATACACGTACCTAAAAACAGAGCACCAAAACATATGATGCAAAAAATGATAAAACTGAAGGGAGAAATATTTTGCAATGGTTGTTGGAGATGTCACTACCCTATTTTCTATAATAAATAATCAAAGACAAAGTCAATAGGAAAAAGAGCACATGAACAACACAATAATCCAATTAGACCTAACAGACATATGTAGAGCATCCACCCAACAAAAGCAAAATACACTTTCTTTTTAAGTGCATATGGAACAATGTCCAGAGTACATTGTGTGTTAAGCCACAAAACAAGTCTTAATACATTTTAAAGGATTGAAATAATGCTAAGTATCTTTTATAATCACAATGGAATGAAACCACAAATCAGTAACAGAAGGAAAACTCTAAAATTCACAAATATGTGGGAATTAATCACAGTCTTAAACAACCAATGGTCAAAAATTAAATCACAAGAGAAATTAGAAAATACTTTGAGAGAAATGAAAATAAAAGCATAACATACCAAAACTTCTGAGGCCAGATGTGGTGGCTTAATGCCTGTAATCCCAGCACTTTGGGAGGCCAAGACAGGAGGATTGCTTGAGCCTTGGAGTTCAAGACCAGCCTGGGCAACATAGCAAGACCCCATCTCTACAAGAAATAAAAAATTAGCCAAGCATGGTAGTACATGCCTGTAGTCCCAGCTACTCAGGAAGTTAAATCAGGAGGATCACTTGAGGCCAGTAGTTTGAGGCTGCAGTGAGCTATGATTGTGCCACTGTTCTCCAGCGTTGGTGACAGAGCAAGACCTTGTCTCAAAAAAATAAGCAACAACAACAAAAATTTATGAGATGCAGTTAAAGCAGTGCTCAGAGGGAGTTGATAGCTGTAAGCGTCGACATTAAAAACAAAAATCAGGGCTAGGCATGGTGGTTCATGCCTGTAATTCTAGCACTTTGGTAGTGCAAGGTGGAAGGATCACTTGAGGTCATGAGTTTCAGACCAGCCTGGGCAACACGGTGAGATCCTTTCTCCACAGTAAAAAAATATAAAACTTAGCCAGGCATGGTGGCCCATGTCTGTTGGTCTTAGCTATTCAGGAGGCTGAGGCAGGAGGATCACTGAGCCCAGAAGTTTGATGCTGCTGTGAGCCATGACTGTACCACTGCACTCCAGCATGGGATACAGAGTGAGACCCCGTCTCAAATAAGTAAACAAACAGACAAATAAATATATAAGAAGATCTCAAACTAATCCCCTAACTATACACCTTAAAGGATCTAGAGAAAGAAGAGCAAGTTTTTAAAAAAACTTTAACAATACCTAGCAGGTCCCAGAAACAGATTCCATAATCCCATAAATCTATAGCAACAAGTTAGGCATGAGAGTTTTAGTCACATTCGGAATGCAAGAGACTCCTAACTTCCATCTTCTATCTGAGCCTCTGAATAACCCTTGACCAATCCCTCCACCTGAAATATTTATCCAGGGTGACCTTGGTCTCTCTTCAAATCCTGGGGACTTCTTCTGATTTCTCAATTAAATCCCTGGGACCACACCAATAAGAGATCTGAACACTTTACACACATCAACTTGTTTACTCCTAATAAATATTAGAAACCCTGTCTGTATATGCATATATATTTATATATGATATTTAGAGTAACAAGAATAACAGGTAATGTTGCTTAATGTAGGCCAGACATGGTTCTAAGCACATTACGTGAAATAACCCATAACTCCACATGAACAATAAGAGGTTTATAACTATCCTCATTTTACAGATGAAGAAAAAAATCACAGAGAGATTAAGTTGTCCAAAGTCACACAGCCTCTAACAGGCTTAGACTGAGAGTCACACCCTGCTGGTGTGGCTCCAAAGTGCTGTTAACTAGCTGGGTCTTCTATAGCCCCAGCTAACTAAGAATGGCTCTACTTGGAGACTGCCCATATATGCACCTCAGACTGGTAGCATCACTGATTGCGGTCTGCGGTTCAGATATTTGAAACTGCCCAGGGTCTTTGTGAAGTAGCTTAGAAGCTACTGCTTAGATCAGGCAAGTCAGGGCTCTGAAGGCCTTTTCACATGCTCTTGGAGAGTCAGGATGTAGGCTGGGGCTTATTATAGGAATCAGAGCGGTGTGATTTTTCTCCCCGTCGCTTACCCCTACTCCACAAGATGGAGTGCACTGTTTCTTAAGGCGTGGCCCAAGGAGAGCCTTGATTTTTTTTCATTTTTTTAATTATAAAGATGTGGGATACAATTCAGGGTTAGGTATACAAACGTTGATTATGCAGGTACCCTAATTGATGAGCTGTTCCCCTCCCTCCCCTAGCAGTTTCCCTCAACTGCCAATCCCATCCCCCTCCCCTGACAGTTTCCCACTACTGCCAATCCCTTTCTTATAGTATTATAATTGTTCAAGGTCCGCTTATGAGTGAGAACATATGGTACTCTGTTCTTTGTTTCTGTGATAGATCACTG
>CAUYQG010017573.1:0-34478 GCA_963574415.1 Tarsius wallacei
CATTACAAAGTGGGCAAAAAAATATGGATAGACACTTCTCAAAAGAAGACATATGAACAGACAACATATAGGTATATGAAAAAATGCTCAGCCTCACTAGTCATCAAAGAAATGTAAATTAAAACCACACTGAGGTACCACATGTTCTCACTCATACACGGACCTTGAACAATGATCATAATACTATAAGAAAGGGATTGGCAGTAGTGGGAAGCTGCCAGGGGAGGGGGGCGGGATTGGCAGTAGTGAGAAACTGCTGGGGGGGGGGGCACTCCTTATCAACAAGGGTACCTGCATAATGACCATTTGTATACCTCACCCTGAATTGTACCCCGCATGTTTAAAATAAAAAATAAAAAAAATTATTTAAGTTACATTCCGATCAGTGCCTGCTTAATAATGAAATTTAGAGTCATTTCTTTAGGGGGGAAAAAAAAGCACAGACAAAATATTGTATAGTATCTATAATAAATGCAAAGAAACCAATACAAACAAAACTTGGCTTTAGCAAACTGTACATACATAAATATCTTTTTTAAACTATAACATTCAACTTCTTTTTCACATAGTCTTCCATGATCTGATTTATTACATCTAGTTATTCTTTATACCTTTAAAAAAAGTGCCTTTTAGATTTACAGCTTGTGCTTCTAAAGCAAAGATGAGAACATCATGCCCAAAAGGAAAACAAGGTAAAAAGGAAGCTGCCATATAAGCTTTTAAAAACTGTATGTTACAAGGTTGTAAAATATCTTCAGCACTGGTTGGTTGGTAGAGTGTATGATATTGACATGGCGCTTAGGAGGGTCGTTTATGATGGATGGGGCAGCACCATGGGAAAGCTGCCCAGATGGTCAACTCAGGTCCTTGGTTACGCATAGGATGGGCCAATGGCCCAGCATTCACGAGTCCAGAGATCTTTGGAGGTCCTAATTCAATCTCTTTAGTGCTAAGGCTCAGAGTCTGAAATCGAATCTCTTCCAAATCTTCTGTCCTCTGTTTGTTCTCCTGTTGTTTCTCATCCACCTCTGACACCATAATTTGCACACACAGGATACAGAGAAAGCTAGAGCTGCCACAACGAGGGCTTTTGCCAAGATAAAGGTCCTCTTGTTGATGGCTTGGGATTGCTTTTGGCATAATCCCCCTTATGCTACCAGCAAGTCTGCAGATGGTGTCTGCTTGGTTCAGAGTGGAGGAGGGCCATTTGTGTATCTGAGCATGGGGTGGAATGACCGGGCAAAGTTGTTGGAGAGGGCGCAGCTGTAGTCTTCCTCTGACCTGGGTACAAGGCAGGCCAGCCCGATGAGGAGCAGCAGGAGAAGCTGAAGCGGAAGGGCTGCTCGGAGGACTCTGAACAGGAAGTCTCGGCCCGACCGAGCTGGCCGAGGCTCAGAAAGGGAGGAATCGGAGCCACCTTTTGTGGACCTGAGAGAAGAACCGACATAAATAACTCAGATCACTCAGTGGTTGGAGGGATGCTGCTTTTTGCGTTTGCACCTTCCTGGAAGCTAAAGGGCCATGCCATGCACAACCCAACCTGGCAGTTAGCCACCAGCCTTCCGCAGTATGCCCCGGTCATTCCCCCACTACCAAGTGAAGTTGGTTGGAAACTGCACTGATGAAAAATAAACATTTAGTCAGTCAGCTAATTGTATAACTAATTGGATTCAAATTCCACTCCTTTTATCCCTTAATTTGGTGAGATATTTTCCATCAGCAAAGAAAATTGCTTTATACACATTCTACCAGTATAAGCTAAGTAGATCCAGGATAATTAAAATGTGGATGTTTGATGCAGGCATTTTTGGTTTAAGAATATCAGGAACATTGTTAGGCAGAATTAGTTGATGTCGGATTCATCCAGCCATCCTGGATATGCACAAATCCATGCAGTGAGAATAAAAACAGTCCTAGTTATTTTTGCACAGACCCACCAACACTAGTTAATCTTAGAGTATACCCTGGTTTCATCTTGCACTGGATCAGCATCTGACCCTGATGCTAGTGGGTTCTGAAGCTGTATGAACATGGAATGGCCGTGGAGTTCATCTACAGAACGCTGGTGTCGGATGATGTAGACTCTAGGCTGATCCTGTCACTAGCTCTGTGACTTTGGAAAACTGATACCATTTTCTGAGGAGAACAGATTGTCACCTTGAGGCCCCTTCAACACTCTAAGTTTCAATTTTTTCTATTTCACTTTTATCTTCCTTTTAAATAGTGCACTAAAAATTACGCACAGATTTCAAAATTCAAAGAAAGACTGCCTGTGAACCACTGAATATGGGAGTAGGTTCTGAGTTGGGTGCAATTGGTTTTCTTTTTGTGAACAGCCATTAACTTTTTTATTTTTGGTTACTAGTAGGAAAGATGAAGACATGTTATTTGCAAGAAGCATTTTGTGTACACCTGTACCCATAAAACATTGGATGAGCAAAAGAATAGATTTGCCCAAAAGACACATGCCCACACACTTAGTATGAAGTCCCTAATGACTTTAATATCACTATAGGTAAGAATATTAAATTTGAGACTGCTGAAAAATTATGAAGGTATAAAAACTGTATTGGTAACTGTAGGTTTAGCTCATAAGAAAACATTGTTTGTTGCTCCCCAATTAACTGTTAATTTCTGAAGACAGATTATCCTAATATCAATGGGGGATAAGGGGTGGTACCACAGAAAATAAATGTTAAAATAAAAATCAGGTATAATCTTAAAAGAGAGTAGAGGGACTACTCAAAAATATTTTATTAAGCCATCAAAGAAAAATGAGAGACAAACAGACTGGTTGTGTGAAAATACCAAGCAGCCCTGCACCACACTGTGTTTCTATTACAGTTTTGGTAGTGCAATGAAAAAACATATCACTGACTTAAACTGGAACAATATCCTTTTCTGAAGTCCACAACTAACAACAGTGTAACCTTGAACAACTTACTTTACCTCTATGTGTGCCCATCTCTTCATTAATCTCTTCAAATTAAAACAGTCTTCCAAATTTTTAAGTTCTATGTTTTACATACTTTATGTCTTCTGCAAATTTATCAGTGTCAATAGTTTCCCGACTGAGAGGGGAGTTAGGGTTCAGAAATTACCTATTGGATACAATCTTCACTATCTGGGGAATGGGCCACCTGATACCCAATCCCTATCACTATACAGCATGTCCATGTAATGAATATGCATGTATATTCCCTGAATCTAAAATAAAAATGGAAAAAGAAAAAAAAAAAATCGCCCAATTGAGAAGCCACTATAACTCAATCACCATCTAGTGGCCAAACTGATTAACTGTCCTTATGTTAAGAGCAACGAGTTATTCCTAATGAGCCAAAAAAGAGGGGGGGAAATGTATATTTTGTGAAGATATAGTAGAACATAAAAGAAATATGTCATATATCTTATTAATGAAAGGAGAAAATAGAAACTTCTCAAGTTACTTGAGTATAAAATAGACATGTTGAGATAGGACCTTAGAGAGAAACTAATTCATCTCCTAATTTTGTAAATAAGTAGGTAAGTAGAGTTAATGTTTATTTTTCTAATTGCTAGCCAATTCTCTAAGCATTTTAACCTTTGGTTATGTGGTCCTCTCTAGGGTGTACTTGTTATTTACATTTTATAGGTGACAAAAAGGAGGTAGTGAAGTACCTACTTCACTTCAGAGTAGTGAAGTAACTGGCTCAAGCTTACACAACTTACAAGTGGCAGAAATAAGATTCCAACCATATGATTCTAACTACCAGAACTAGGCTCTAAAGTCAGGGTAAATGACTTGCCCCAAATCCCACAATTAAAAGGAGAGTTCTACCAGAAGCTCAGGGTTCCTAAATCCCTGCTCACCACACTCTCTGCTATGCAAGAGTGTTGCCTGGAGATATGAATTACAGTCATGCAGGCCACAGTTATGTCACAGGCAAAGAAGAGGATACTGTACTTGCATCCTAAAATATTTGTAAGCAAGTGGTTTCCTCGTGTCTAAATACCCCTAGTCATAATACCTTGTAATATCACCTGATCATCAAATCAGACACAAAGACATCTTATTTTGAGGCGGTTGTATAATCACGGGCAAGTGAATTTGTCTCTCTGGCCTTCAGTTTTCTCATTTGCAATGATGAGGTGTGCACTAATATCCTAAAATTATTTTGGCTGTGACTGTTTATGATTTAATGGTCTATCTTAAAATGTTTTGAGAAGGATGGGATAGCTACCCACAAATTCCGGATTGAGTTTTTCTTCAAAATATCCTTCCCATGACTTGAAAATATGCCCTGGCAACCAACATTCACCACCTGTCACTGGATGAGTTATAACAGAATGATAGAAAAGAGCTCCCATTTTCTCTTTATTAAATATCTAACTGACTGGTTTTTATTAGGAGACGTTTAAGGGTTTTAGTGATGAGCAGATTTGGGCACAGAATTGATAATAAAATCTGAGATAGCCGAATAGCTCTTCTTTGTCAATTATTAGCTTCTTTGAGCAATTAGGTCAAAGATCAAGATCAAAACCAGAGTTGCACATTGACTAATTCACTCCTGAGAAAAACTAGAAAGGTCACCATTTTTGGAATATGGGCACACGTATTATAGAGTCTGTTGAAGGACATGGCACATTTAACAGCATCAGAGCATTCTTTATTAAAATTTAATTTGTGCGTGACTTCTAATGGTGAAGAATGGCAACTTAGGGAGAAGCAATGGGCTGACATAAAGACAAAGAGAACACATAGTACTTAGTGGCTGTCCACACAGTTGACTGTCCTTAATGTCCAATCTAGCTTCTGAGAAAAATGCCTACTCCCCTTTGGGGTAAGTGCCAGAGTTTCAACATGCCCAAAGTTGCCTCTTCTTCAGGGTACACTTGTCCTCGAGATTTTAGTACTAACAGGTTAATGATCCCAGGATAAAGGGTACTTTTAATATTTATCTACTGACCTAAAATCACCTAAGTTTCCAGAGTCTTGGGAAATTCAACAAGGGAAAGAACAAGGGAAATTTGTTGACTAGTCACTGGCCATCCTCCACAGGCCTTATGATTGTAAACAGTTGCTAGTTTAGATTGTGCTTATAAAGGAAAAATTAAGCGTGTGAACTTACTTAAGGAACTTAATCAATGGACATATATCAGGTAACTCTGTCTAGAAAAAATGTGCTTATTCTCTACAAGTAAACATTTTTTTTTTCTCTCACTTCCCTGACTACTTCAAATTTCTGGGTAAATAACTTCTCAGGAATTGCTTAATCTCTGCCCCCGAATAAATAAATAGTCTTGAGGAAAAGAGAATGGTATAGAGGGAGTGGTACCCAATAACATACTAAACAAAGGAAAGTGTATATGACACACAGGTGTGAGAAGTTTGAATACCATACACAGAGAGTGTGACTCACTTTGAACACTGTACATGATCAAGGAAAATAAAATGGGTGGATTTTGCACATACGTCATTTAAAGCCAAGTGAAAAGATACTCAATTTATTTTGTTACTTGTTGGTTAACATTGGCAGTACTATAACAGGACTTTATTTTGCAGAAATATCTAGATTGTCCACGATCTTGTTTCCTGCTCTTATGTGAGTTATCTTTGAAGCCAACCCAATATTTCTTGGATATATGGTTTAGAAGATAAGTTTCCAGAATCAAGTTGAGACTCTGGTCTCCTTTTATTCAAAACCAAACATTATGGGTAGTCCTAGGCTACTTCATGAAGCCTGTGGTGGCCTCTGTCCTGGAACTGTTGTTTGAAATATCCTACCCATAAAAAGCCCTTCAGTAGACTGGTGTGGTTAACAAGGTAGGATCCAGAATCAGAGGAAACCTAGGTTGAAATCTTCACTCTTCTCTCCTTTAATCCTCAGTGCCCTCGTCTATAAATTGGGAAATAGAGTCATGCCATGGGGTTCTTGAGAAGGTTAAATGAGGTAATGTGTATACCATGCTTAGTGTGGTGCTTAGAACACATTAAGTACTAAATAAATGTCAGCAACTTGTCATTATTATCTGTATAATTATATCAAGGGTGTGCTGACTCATACCCCTGAGGGTTGGCTGGCTTCAGCCTTTTTTCTCAGAAAAACATACTTGATTTATTAATAGTGCTTTCAAAGATGTGACGAATTTCCCAAACGGCCTGACTTGTTCCCTAGAAACACTGGAAAAGCCTACCTCAAAATAGCAAAAGAGAAACTTATCGGAACCTTACCCTGTAGCTGTCCTTGGGGCATGGGAGGCCAGTTTGCCTCAGAGGGGAGACTGCTTGTGCTGAACCTCTTTGCATGCTTTGAATAAATAGACCACCAGGAAAGAGTCTGACAGAAAATACTTGAAAACAAATTCCACAAGCAACTGAATAGTGTTTTATAGTGAGGCCTCAGTGTACATGCAAAAAACCATTGCACTTGCTTAAATATAAATGAATAAATTTAACAAATTTTAAAATGAGGCGTTTTCTCCCTCCCTTACAGTGTTTCAGCCAGCCATTTGTCATTTCTCATTCTATTTTACTTCTCAGTAAAGAAGGTGCCAGAGACCAAAGGTGTCCAGGGCAATTTTGCATTTCACAATTCTAAGCTTTAAAATGAAGTCATCAATTCATTCTAACCAGACTACAGAGCAATTATTTCCTTGCTTTGCTGGAAATCTTTCTACTTGTCAACCTCAACTCAGTGACAATAGAGTTTTAAAGAATTATTGGTGATAGGGTTAGACATTTTTAAGTCAGCTGTAGGAAAATGTACCTATCAGCTGGACTATCATAAGTCTTGTTCTGAAAGTATGCTTCTAAATGTTTAATCTCAAATAAAAATAATGACTATAGTTATGATGAATTAATGCACAGAATTTTATGTTCCTAATTTTAAGAAGTGCCAGAGAGCTCCTTGTAATGATTTAGGGAACCTTTAGATTATGACACATTATAAGTCTTTTAATGGCAGGAGTGATATTGTATTAGTTTTGTAGGCCCAGGGTTCAGTAACTACTGGCATCGCTCCATATATAGGTTTAGAACATTATATAGGGATATAGACTCACTATCGTCAAATCAAATAGAAATATGTAACATGATAGTATATTACTAACATCTGACTTTAAACAACAAAAAACACATGAGTAACCCCTCCCTTCAAACTAATACTAGGTTTCTTCCAACTCATCCTCTTTCTCTTCTCAGGAAGAATCCATGTCTAAAATTTTCCCATTGCAGATTGTGCTTTTGCAATAACTTTTCAAATTTGCTGGACCAGTGCAAGATCAAACACAAGATATCTCAAGTCTCACCGAAAAGGAATACCGTGGTAGCCTGGCCCGTGGGTGAAGTTAATTCTTCCCCAGTGACTCTGCATTTTATTTTCGGGGTTGAATGCACCCCAAACAGTGACCAAGTATAAAGAAGCCCTGGAACGTTCAACTACAGTCTGTCTGCCAAGGTGTTTGCCATTCAGGTGAAGGTTATTTATATTCTATTCCCTCCTGAGTATCCAAGGGAAAACTCTGCTGAATGCTCAGAAAGATGTTAATAAACAGTGCTAGACAGAGCAGAGCTGAAAGGCGCCTTGCAGGTGTCGCAGTTAGACTGTGGCCATCCCAGTCACAAAGCCCTGTTAGAAGGCACGTGGAAGCACTTGCTGCCCTAGGAAATGATGCCTTTGACATTTTCAAAAGACCTGTGTGGCTACCTGAGATAACTGGCGGAGCAGGTAGATACGCACTGTTTGAGAACCAAAGGGTGATTGCTATGGGTGTTGCATAAGAACATACAAGTTTTTTCCTTGTTGTCATTGTCATCTGTATCAACCAAAGAACTGATCTCTGGTATCCTTAAAAGCACATGACGGGGATACTGTTCATCTCTGTTCATGACTCATCAGCAATTTGTGGGGGAAAAGATGGCCTATGCAACACAATTTGTCTACAGTACACCCAGGTCTTTTTCTAGGGAGTTGAGTCAACATCGGAGCCTCTATGTATGCCCATCATTATCTTCAAAAGTCCCTGTGAGTCTTTCTCCACATTTCATGAATGCTACTTTCTTATGGATTAAAAAAAAAAATGTACAAAATTGTCTTCAAACAAAACCAAAGAGAAAGCAAAAAACAAACCATAGTAAAGGGAGGCTTAAAACCAGAAAGCATATCAAAATATGTTCTGTAATACTTCAGCTGAGTGGGAAGAACCAAATAAAATAGCCAGTCCCTCCAGCACACAGCTGGAAAATGAAAGCTGTTACCCAGAGGTTGTTTACAGTCCTATGCTTCCTCATCCCCACCCTCCTTCCAGGAATTTAGATTCCTGCTCAGTGGTGATTATGTTTCCAGAGGGACAAGCTACTTTAACAGTGAACTGCTTGGGATTGGAATGAAAAATCAGCTCCGAGGACAGTGTTTTCATTTTTTAGAGCGTTGTCTGGGGAAACATGGACTGATTAGTGGAGGGGCAGAGGAGAACGGACACCACACCAACGACAATGAAAGCGAAGCACTGCTGACTGCAGAGATGAGGGACTGTCGGAGGCCAGGCGTGAAGCAGGGTGGCAGCTGTGAGGTGGCTCTCGGGAGAGGGCTGGGCAGGGACACTGACTGCTGTGGGCTCCAGAGTGACAGAGCTTGCTGAGTGCCAAGGGAGTGAGTGGCTGGGTACGCTGGTTGAAGAGAAGTTTTAGGATAAGCAGAAGAGAGAGAGGTGCTTAGAAATTTTCAATGAAGAACATCAAATCAGGACTTGCCATTTTGAGAATCCAAAACCCACGATCTGGATAAAACTGGAGAATAAAATAAAAAGCTGGGGATGTTAGTATATTTTATTCAGATTTGTGGGTTCTGTGAATGGTAAAATAATTCATTGATCTATTACCTGTCTTATTGTAAACTCTAGAAGTAAAGAGGATGATAAAATTCTGCCATGAATCAAATGGCGATGTCACCAGCTGTATTGTAAATTCTTATCGACAATTTGATGAAAAGTACCAGATCAGCTACACATAGCTAGACAGAATTTTTGTGGAGTCCGAATATTTTATGCTCTGAGTTTTACCTGTACTTTGCATTTAGAAATAGCTCTTCCAACGTGTTAGGAAAAGACGTAGACTGAAGTGAGTAATTTCTCAACTACCCTGAGGCAAACCAGATCTAGGCCTCTCTAAATCATGGACATTTTTCATCATCCTCTTGGGATTCTAGAACAGTGTGGAAACCAGGAGAATGAGGTACCTGCTATGTGGACTGCTGACAGAGGGTCCAGGCTGTGAGAGACTACACTTGCCTCGTGGCTGTTTGCAATGAACAGGGGGTAAAGAAAGAAGAATGTTCAGTCCAGGCAAATAAAGACAAGCTACTAATGAAAATTAAACTAAAAGTGCAGCAAAGGAAAAACAAATCAAATGAAATGATCAGTACCCATGAATTAAGGAAACTGGCTTTTCTTTTGTGAAGTAAAATAAATTGATATCTATATGATTAGCCATGAACGAAAACTAAGTTATGGCTTTGGAGGCAACACTGTGGTGGGCATATTTCCTCCCAATTGCTTGGTAGGAACACCAGGGATTCTATACCACTCAAGGGTCTCTGTATTTTTACTTACAATAAATATAAAATTCATTATGCCATACCATGCATTTCAAAGATATTTACATTTTTTCCCAATTTTAGAATGCTGAAACGGTATTAAAATTCTTGGTAGATAAAAAATAGCCATGGTAATGTGAGAATGTTCTTTGTAGTGATGAAGTCCAGAAAGTTAAATATTTCAGTTAAAGAAAGGCTAAAATTTGACTCAAAAAGCCAGTATTCCTTCACATTCTTAAACTAGGATCTATAGGAAACTAGTGAATGTAGTTATAAAAACAATCCTAAAAAAGATAATACATTTATCAGCATAGAACATGTGTTTATAACAAAAAAAGTACAAATGAAATCAATGCTTCTAAAAACTAAGAAAAAATGGAATGAATATCATTATAAAGCCGGACAAAAAAAAATAACAAAACAAAAAACAAGCTTCTAATTACACAGAGAAATCAAGGTACAGAGGATAGCAGGGGCCAAATCTGTCCTTTGGTCTTCTTTGTGTTCCAGAGAGGCAGTCCCCACCAAGGTCTGTGGGTGAGTTGGCTTGGGTTGTTGCCCCTTTAGGGGCAATACGATAGCCAAAACCCTTCAGAACCACTACCCAGGAGCGTCTTAGTTTGAAAGTCAACAGAATCTCCGTTCATCTTATCGATTTGATGGCCTCATAGACGTTCCAGGTTCTGTCCACCACTGGGGAGGTGTTCTTGTAAGTGACAGCCTACCATTTTAAGGTGGACATGATGGTGGTGGCTTGAAGAAGGAGTCACCAAAAGGACAAATGAGCACCATTCTAGAAATGGCCATTTGAGCAAGAAAGGTAATTTTTCTCCCTGCATACCAGCCACACGTTGAGTCCTGATTCTTCTGAAAAACAGAATTGCTATTTTTCATTCCTGAACGCATACTGGGAGGGCACACGGCAGAGTTGGGGAAGCTTGCTACCCTGTGTGACAGCTGTCTTCTGTAGGGGACACCTGCTGTGTGGGAGGAGGGCCTGTGGACCTTGTGGTAGGTGCAAATACTGTCACTCCTCAGTGTTCCCTCCCATGGGTCAAATGAAAACGACCAGTGGAAAGTTACCGTTTTCTGTCTGTTTGGGGTGCTTCTTCCTGATGCAGGACTCACAGATCCCGAGGTGTCCAATTCATCAGCAGAAGACCAGGGAGACAAATCCTATGTGGAAGAAAGAGTCTTTTATTTCATTTATTTTTACTTTTATTTCCGTCAGAATTTCACTTTGTCATCCAGGCTGGAGGGCAGTGGTACCCTCAATGGCTACTGCAGCCTTGACCTGCTGGGCTCTGGCGATCCTTTCATCTCAGCCTCCCAAGTAGCTGGGACTACAGGCTCACACCACCAAACTGGCTAATTTTTTTTTAAAAAATTTATTGTAAAGACGAGGTCTTGCCAAGTTGCCCAGGCTGGTCTTGAACTCTTGGGCTTAGGAAATCCTCTTGCCTTGGCCTCCCAAAGTGCTGGGGTTATAGGGATGAGCCATTGTGCCCAACCAAAAGATTATTTTAACAACACCATGTCCCAGAGCCGGGGCTCCCGTAATACACAATGCAATTCCCGCTCCACTCTCATCCACCCCCACCATAAAAATCAAACCTTTCTTGGGAAAAATGAAATCAGACAGCTACAAGAATGGGGCCTAACTCTTCTAAGTGCATTGAAATTTTTTGGTTGTATGTTTGGCCCTTCTGGAAAATACAGCTACAGCTTTGGAATTGCCATGTTTTATTTATAGATTGATTATTTCCTAGATTTGAGTGAGTGGATGTCGGCTTGGTGGGGCAGGGATGCGGTGAGAAGTCTGCCTTACAGCTGCAGGTCACTCAGGCTGGAGAAAACCACTCAGGTTAGAAACAAGAGATAGTCATTCAGGAGTCCACTTTTTAGCAGAAAATTATACTATTTCCGGCACCACTGCTATTCAGAGTAGATTGTTCTTTTGCATGCTTATAGAAGGGCAAAATGTTTATGCGTGCATGACAGAATCTTATCAAACACCGCTGTTCCTACAAATGCATTTCTCAAAACCAACAATAGTACCATGATGTAGTCGATTTAAGAAAAAAAGTATTAAAAATGAGTAGAGAACCATTTTTCATGAATGCATTACTGTCTACATAAGGAGAATTCATGCCTTAGAGGTGCTGAATACAAAACTCATATGCAACAATTGGTTTGTTCTGCCATGGCTGTACAACTGAAAATGTGTGAATTCTTAAATAAACAGGTGAAGTAAAATGCCACAGTAGTGGTGATAATAGGGTTGGCAACAATATTAAGAGAACTTTTGGATATAATAGAATCAAAAGCAGTGTCCTGTTATAAAAATCCATATGTCTGTTTTTTATTTTGAGACAGGACTTATGAGAGCAGTGATTGAGAGTAGGCGCTTCATTCTGACAAGTACTGTATTCAAAGTCTTTCTGAAATGAATGCAGATGATGTTTCTTTGGCCTTCCATAAGAAATGCTACACAGTGATGTCTGTTTAGAGCTTACCTGCTGACTGCTTGACATATCTAATAACTTCTCCAGTTCCTTGATATGACGACTGACCTCCTTCAAGAGAAGTTTGAGTCGATTTCCAATAACATGGACTTTTTCTTTGGCTTCTAAACAGTCTGTGCCTTCAGCATTCACCAGTAGTTGGCAAGACATGTCTTGCAATGAGGCCACTTTGAGTTGGGTTTCTACCAGCTCATGTCTTATTTGCTGTGTATCCAAAAAGAAAAATTTTTCCAAGAATTGTTGGTAATTAGTAAAAGTTCCAAAAGTGCAGAATAACATCATGGTCTGGGTGCTAATCCTGCCTCTGCCAAAATATTCTATAAGATCCCTGACCTTCTCTGATCTCAATTTTCTTATTTGATGCCTGGATACAGAAAGTATTATTGGAAGATTAAAATTGTTTAATGTATATGAAAGTATTTGGAATATAGAGTATTATACAAGTGAAGCACACTTTTTTTTTTTTGAGTCAGAGTCTCACTCTGTCGCCCAGGCTCATGGTTACTGCAGACTCGATCTGCTGAGCTCAGGTGATCCTTCTGCTTCAGCTTCCCAAGCAGCTGGGACTACAGGCATATGCCACCATGCCCAGATAATTTTTTTTAAAAATTTATTGTAGAGATGAGGTCTTGTCATGCTGCCCAGGCTGGTCTTCAACTCCTGGGCTTAGGCAATCCTCTCGCCTCAGCCTCCCAAAGTACTGGGATTATAGGCATGAGCCACACGCCTGGCCTCAGATATTCTTTTAAGCAGAAAAGCAAAACATGAAATGCCACAAAAGATCAAGTATGTCTAGGTATCCTTTGATTGTTAGTCAAGATTAAAAGAAAAGTGATTCATTATTCATGATTTAATGTCAGAGGTCAAAGTCAAGTAAAAATGTAGTTGTATAGCTATTTCCTCTCAGTTTCGACCATTATGGTACTAAATTAAAAGGTATGAATTCTGTAGTTTAGGTTGGTGAGTGCTAGATGTTAAGACATAACATTTTAAAAATATAGAGAACTATAAAATGCTTAGCATTTTCTCCTAATGGAACTCAAATATGCTTCTTCATCTATAAAATCATTTAAATATGCTGTACATTCTATTGTCCAAAGATCCTTGTATAAGAATCTATACAGCAAATTTCCTTTTGAATTTAGTGCTAGAAAACGTTTCTTGCTCCTTGAGAACCGATATGCTTTCTTTTTGTCAGATAATGAAAATAAGTTAACTCACCATGTTTCCTTTTCATCTGAGCTTTCAGAAAACTTGGTGCTAAGGCTCATGTTTAATCTGGCTTATTTAATTCCTCTTCAAAATCAAAAGACTTAATTGTCTCTTTCTATTATAACATTTTTGATGAATTTTTACCACAAGCCACCAAATGTACTTTGGGGACATAGATGCAACACATAAAGTTGAAATTAAAAATAAGTGTAATTCACCAAAAAGTTGCCTTAATAAGTACAAGCTAAGTAAAATTAAGAACATCTAAATTTTTACAATTGAACAATGACTTTAGAACCAGATTCTAAAGCGAGCAGATGTCATCTTCTACGCATGTTTGCTTCACAAAGATTGGAAACTATAAGAAGTTTAAAAAGTATAAAATACAGACTATAACATCAAAGGTTAATAAAAAAGAGATCTATGTTCATTTTCTGTAAATGAAATGCAATCCTGCTAAAAATAGCTGGAGGCTGCCAGAGTTCACACATCTCACCATAAGCTGCTTGTGGTGGTCCTGAAGTATCTCTGCATCAAGGGTAGAATCAATAGGGACAATTTCGTTTTTCCTTCTGTCAATGTTCTCCAGCATAAGAAGCAAACCATGGCTCATTTCATGGAAATCCTGCAAAAAAAAAAATATATATATATATATAGAGTTTAACACAACTGTGGAAAATACATTTTTCTTTCTCTTGCAGCTTAAACTTTCATTCTTTCAGTTGCTACCATTAGCACACATACATTGGTTTTAAGAACATATATACAGGGGTGTCAAAAATGTATGCACATTTTAAGCATGAAATTCACTCAAAAGATGGCGCTAATCCAATGAATGCTAGTGTCACCATGTGGCAGGCAGGACAGTCAAAGAAAATGGCAGAAGCATAGTTGAGTGAATGTCAAACTATACACGCTACCGCAATTCAATTCAACTTTAAAAAGTAACACATAAATAACATCTCTTAAAATGTGTATACATTTTTGGCACACACACACACACACACACACACACACACACACACACATGCATACACCCACTGAGGAAGACACTGGTGCTGTTGTAATGACCTGATCATGAGTTCATGTTCTTACCAATAGCAACTAATTTTTTAGGGGAAAATTTATACATAAGAAAAGTTGGCATCAAAATATTTAATTTCTGAAGAAAGAGTAGTGCTATTACACAGGTTCGAAAGAAGGAACTCTGCTTCCTTCTCTTCTCCATGTATTCAAATCTTTCCATCTTTTATGGCCTAGGTCCAATCCCCTATCTCTGTCATGCATCCAGTCATTAATTAATTCATTCATTTATTCAAGATACAGTTATTAAAGCTCTCCTACATGCAAGGCATTGCACTAGGAGTGGGTGCAGAAGTAAAATAACAGCTTGGGTACCTGCTTTCAAGGAACTATTATTACTATTGGGCTACATGTAAAGCTGGAGAGTATGTTTCAAATCCTTCAAGGGCTTTCTACCACACTTAGAATCTGATCCAAACTTCCGGCCAAGACCCACAAAGCCCTGTGTGATAGGGCTCCTGATCACCTCTCTAATCTTTCTTATCACTCCCTGCCTTGCTGGCTATGCTCTGGTCACACTGGCTTCTTTTTGGTCCTTTTCTGCTTTTGGGACTTTCCATTTGTTTTATCCCCCCACAGCAACATCCTTCCAGTGTCAGCTCAGAAAGAGAACTTCCCTGACCACTCGCCAAAGTGGCTCTCCCAAGTTACTCTTATCATCCACATCTGTAAATATTCTGGCTAACTACTTACTTGCATCTTATTGGTCTTGTTTTCCCTAACAAAAGTAGAGGCTATGCTGTATTCGATGGCTTAGCACCAGATCTGCTATGCAGTGGATGCTCAGCAAATAATTATGATATAAATGGATGCATGAATATTTGTAATGCCCACTTTGATGTTCAGGAAATGTCTGTCTATGTGACCAGCAAACACTTGTTGAATGAATAATACAACAAATGAATGAGTCATAGAAGGAATACTGAAACTGAGATAAACTTGGGGAACAGTCTCTTCTTAGCTGGAAAGAAGATGGGATCTAGTGGCTTTGAACCCTGGTTGCATGTAGAAATGTTCCAGTCAAATGAATAGATTGAGCACAAAGTTATCTCACTCAAATCATGACTTTGGGGAGCAATTGCATCCCTTAAGGAACCATGATACATCAAGCCACAGACTCAACTAAATAAACTGAATGTTTGGCTCTGAGTCACCTTCTACCCAAGGCTCTGCCCACCTGGCACTGCATCAGCGCATCCTGCAGCAGGCCCCGCCACTCCTCCAGTAGAGAGCACACCCGGTCCCAGCGCCCGTTCATCCGGGACAAGCGATCCTGTAGGTCCCGGCTCTCCTTGCTGTCAGCCTGGGTGAACTCGGAGCTACAGAGATTGATGGAGAGGATGATGGCTTTGCGGTGGTCCACAGCTTTCTGGAGCTCCTGAAAGGAGAAAAAAGAACAATCAAACAAGGACAGTTGCAACAAAAATGTATCTTTTTTAAGTACCTTCAACCTCTGAAAATATTTAACTCAAATGAAACAATTCACTAGTTAAAACTGGCCTTCACAGGATGGCAAGGTAAGAGATGGCTGGCGCACACTACTGAGAACCGCATTTTAAAGAAATGGATCAGACAGCCACTTGACAACATGGATGGATCTTAAGAAAATACAGAGCAACAAAGTCAGAAATGGAGTGATATGTAGGACACAATAGCCTCAATACATACACACACACACTAATCCACCATTTTTTTTCTTCTTTTCTTTCTTTTTCCCTTTTTTTTAAAGTGAGAAAGCAGGATTTATTGAGAGGACAGAAAAGCTCCCACAGTGGGAGGGGACCTGAAGGGGTTGCCCCAATCCAACATTTTTTAAGACTACATATGGACAAAGGATGCCCATTAAATATTTCAGGGTAGTTGCTTTCATAAAATATGAATTTAAAGCACAGCCAGGGCAGGGGATATGGAGAGGAATAATATGAAGAGCAGTCTTGCAGGAAGCAACAAGAACCCTCTGCAATGATCAAGCTAAGGAGTATGATGGACTCCACCTTCTGCACGGGGATCCAACCATAACAAAACCCAAACTTGTGTATATGGGAATGAAGTGGCAAGCTTGCTAAAAAAGCAGATCCCCAAGTCCTGGGCTGCAGATGTTCTAAGTCTATAGGCACAGTGGCCCACGGGCTGTTACTGCCTGTGTCACAGGCCACATCTTGGTAATGATAAAGAGAATCAACTGGGTGTTTCACGAACTAACCAGTTTAGTTTGACTTCACAAAAATCAGGTGGCTGATTTTTTTTGCTTTGTGCATTTCTAAAAAATCCAGGACCAAATTCCAGGAACTTGAGCACATGAATCTGTATCCATAGTTGAGCACATAGGTACTGTGTAAACATCCCAGATCCAGTTAGGGTGAGAGGATCCTGAAAATCACATCTACCCATGCCCCATTTTCTTATAATTTCTCGCTAGTTCTGTTGTGTTCCCAATTTGTCTTGACATTTTTTCTTTTTTACTTTTCTTTGTGTTTTGTTTTGTTTTGAGTTGGAGTCTCACTCTTGTCACCCAGGCTGGAGTGCAGTGGCACGCTCACGGCCACCACAGCCTCAACCTGCTTCAGCCTTCCAAGTAGCTGGAACTACAGACACATGCCACCATGCCCAGCTGGTTTTTGTGACTTATTATAGAGACGAGGTCTCACCAAGTTGCCCAGGCTGGTCTTGAATCCCCAAGCTCAGGCAGTCCTCTCGCCTCAGCATCCCAAAGTGCTGGGATTACAGGTGAGTTATGGTGCCCGGCCTCTTTTTTACTTTTCAACAAGTTCTGAACATATTGTCATAGAGATTCAACCACACAGATAACATAACATCAAGAGACACTGTGGAAAACACTTTGTTATTTCACAGATCTATTCATAGAAAACCCATGTAGGAAGAATCAGAAAGGGGTGTAGAGGAAAGTCACTTTTTCTTATCACGCTGGCTGGCTTTCAAGGTCTAACTTCCCTGCCCTAATCTCTTTGAGGTCTCAGACCCTGGCTGGCATTTTCTTCATCAGCTTTGTAAGGAATCGGGTTGTAATGCCACACTGCCTTACTAAAGTAACTGAAGGAATCCAGAGAAAAATGCATTTCATAATGCAGGTATTGCAAATCTCCCAGCTAGCACCATGCCCTGAAATTCACGGTTCAGAGGACTTTCTATAAAGCTGCAACTTTTGGAGTATCTGTGGGGAAGATTCAGCTCTCTGTTTGAAAATTTAAAACAACACAACACAACCAGTAAATGTCAATCAAAACCATCAAACCAAAATAAACAGTGTATACCAAAAACAGAAACAGAAAAGCAGTACACACTTAATCCCTGAGCCCAAAGAGCCAGAGTAGCTACATTTTGAGGCAGAACCCATCTTCACTTTCCAACAAAACAACAACAAAAGCCCTAAGGGGTTTTAAAAAGAACTTGAGCTCACAGTCCATGGGATGCTTGCAAGAGTCTCTACACACTAATACATTTTGGTAGCTGGCTTAAGGAAGGCTTTTAAGACATGGAGGTAGGCTGGGCATAGTGGCTCATGCCTATAATCTGAGCAGTTTGGGAGGCTAAAGAGAGAGGGTCACTTGAGCTCAGGAGTTTGAGACCAGCCTGGGCAACATAGTGAGACCTCGTCTCTACAAAAAGTTAGCTGGGCTTAGTGGGCATGTGTCTGTAGTCCCAGCTACTCGGGAGGCTGAGGCAGCAGGATCACCTGAGCTCAGGAGGTTGAGGCTGCAGTGAGCAGTGCTTGTGCCACTGCACTCCAGCCTGGACAACAGGGTGAGAGTCCAACTCAAAAAAAAAAAAAGATCTGGAGTTGGAGGAGTCAAGGAAAATTATCTTGTGTACTACACCCACCCAGGCCAAACCAACATAAACTGCAAATGTCTGGTGTTTCACCACAATTACTCTACAACTTTGTTTTATTTATTACAGCAAAAAGTTGCTTCTGCCACTATTGTAATCAATTTTGGAAGCTTCGCTCACTCGAGAAGGGCAAATGATTTCATCAGGTTTCCATAAGTTCATATAAATACGATCTTGGAGAGAGTTTTTCTCCAACTTTAAATACAGACTTACAGGACCCTGATTAGGTCTGTATTCATCTTTACAAAGGGTTAAATAGGTCCCAGACATGCCTGGATGTTTCATAGAGCTTCAATCGGTCATTTCTTAAAATACCAATTCATGAAATCCTATGTGATTATTTATATGGTGGGTAGTTCTACAACGTGGTCCACCTTCCTGCCCTTGAAACCATCTTTGAGGAACACCAGAGTTGGGCTGGCTGGGGGCAAGGACAGCATTCTTGGTTTTTTGGTGTTTTTTTAAGATTGGGGTCTCACTCTGTTGCCCAGACTGGAGTGCAGTGGTATGATAAAAGCTTACCACAAACCTTGAACTCCTGGGCTGAAGGAATGCACCCTCCTCAGCCTCTCAAGTAGTTGCATGCGCCACCATGCTGGCTAATTTTTTTATAGAGACGAGGTCTTGCTATGTTGTCCAGGTTGGTCTCCATCTCCTGGGCTCCCACCTCAGCCTCCCAAAGTGCCGAGATTACAGACATGAGCCACTGCACCCAGCCTTGGTCGTTTTTTGTTGGACTCCTTCCCCGCTGTTGTGTACAGTTAAAAGCTGGAGCCAGAGGTGCCATCGGAACAGGCATCCACGGGGCGGCTCTGTCTGACCATTGTGGGAGAGGCAAGGGGCAGCTACCTTGAGCTTTTGGATGTGGTGCTCGATGGTCTGGATGTCGGTGCTGAGCTCCAGGCGCTGGAGCTGTTCCAGCTCCTCCTCGGTGTCTCCAAGCCAGGCCCAGATGTTGTTGAGGTCCGAGTTGAACTGCTGCCATTTCTGAAGGTTCTGCTTCATCCTCAGCTCCTTGCTCAGCGCCTGGGCCTGGAGAAGCTCCCATCGGTCAATCACACCTGGCAGGATGAGCACAGAACTGTGAGGAGGACTTTTTCTCCACAGGGGAAAGGTGTTCAACAAAAAAGGATGTGCTTTTAAAGCACATTGGTGGTTAACTTCATTATTTACTTATCTTTGCCTTTTTAATTTTAAAAACTGTTTAGAGATTTAGAGGGTACAAGTGCAATTTTGTTACATGGATACACGATATAGCGGTGAAGTCTGGGCTTTTAGTGTACCCACCACCCAAGTAGTGAGCACTGTACTCAGTAGGTAATTTTTCAACTCTTTGGCGGCTAACTTAATTGTTCTTATTTTTTTGCCTTTTTAATTTTTTTAAATTAAAATTTAAAAAATAGATTTAGGGGGTGCAAGTGTAGTTTTGTTACATTATATTACCTAGTGGTGAAGTCTGGGCTTTAGGGGACTCATCACCTGAACGGCAGGTGATTTTTCAACCCTTTGATGGCTAACTTTAAATAGTAACAGAAAGAAAAAGAATTCCACTGGGCATTTCTGTTGTTGTCATCTGGAAATAACAGTTCCATGGGTACAATGGCTGTGTTTTCCTATCTGCGTTGCATTTCTAATGATCGTGAAGGTTAAAAAAAAAAGTGACTACATGGGATTTCACACTTTAAAGAGCTTTATGAAGTAACAAGCAGTCATGTGCATGAACGTGTCATTAGATTCTTGGTTTCTTTCTACAACAGGACTCTGAGCAAACACAAATAAAGTGCCCGACCAGATACATTAGAGACAGTGCTTTAAAGTAAATGGAAAATGGAGAAAAAACCACCGTGACGGTGCCCTTCACCTTCCTCTTCTGTCAACAAAGATCATAACTTGGAGAGTTCTCAGGATAGAACATCTTCTCAAGATAGAAGATGGCGAAGCAGCCTGGTGGGCCTTGGGTGTAAGAGAGTGTTTTAGAATCTTCTGTTTTACTCTTTCTTGATGCATCAGTGCACACTCACCGGCCATTTGAGTTTCGGTACTATTCAAGTTAACAAAGCCAGGAAGGCTCTCTTCCTCCTCCTTTAGTTTGTGTTCTAGTCTCTTCACGGAGTCTATGCTGCCACTGCATTCACCCAGCAGTTTCATCTATTGAGACATAAAAACAGGCCCCCGTCACCAAAATCCTCCTGTGTGCAAGAGCTTCTAAGGAAAAGATCTTTGTAGTTCCTCAATGAGAGCAGTGGCTGTGTTCTACTTCTCTGTGCCACTTTACTAAAAATAAGCAAGGTTCAAAAACGTGCTTTTTAAACAGGCGACACATTCATATATACAAAAAGCAGTACCTGAAGATATACTTTGCATATGTGATTTTGCATGACTAGTTCTCAAAATCTCTTTGCAATTCATGAATCAAAAGAGATTAAGGCAATCTAAGATTTAAAACTCAGAGCCCTCAGCTGGCAACGTGGTATATAATTTTTGGCAAGTTGCTCCCACTTTCTCTTTCTTATACTGAAATGTGGAAACGATAATATTACCACAAATCTCATGGGAACACTTTTGCATTAAATAATTAAAATACTTAACATTATAAAGCAATAGTAAGGCCAGCTATTTTATGAGAAAATTTAAGCAATGTTTAATAGGTATCAAGGGAGTAAATTCTAAAATCAAAGAAAAAGCTTCCATTTTTAATAGCATACATAGCATTCAAAGATTAAAATAACAAATCATTTCAGGGTATTCCTACTATACTGACCATAAAGTTATTTTTCAAAGTCTTTAACAAATCACAATGCCATAAAAGTTAATTTGATTACCTCAGATGGCGGTTAAACATGATCTCAGTGATGTCAACATGGGCACCATAAAATTATAGTATAAATATTTTTAAAAAGAAGTTTCACTATAATAGAAATGGGAATAATAGGCCAAACTGGACAGGAAATAAACTCATGATTGCTCTTTTGCTAATTGGGAGGATAGTAAAATCAACCTATATAGCTAGGAGAGTTTTCTTCCCTGATTTCAAAAAGAAGCACATGTGAGCTGTGATTTGACTTTGGCAAATTAAATCTTCTTGTCTTCTACTAAGCAGTCTTGTGAATGTGACCAAGTGATATGAGGCAGGGAAGAGATTTCTTTTCAAATTCTATTCCTTAAGTTTGTGTAGGAAAACAGGTAATTGTCTGGGAAAAATTACTTGGTCAATAACTTCAGCAGGGCAAACAACATTATGATAGACTTTATCATAAACAAAAATAGCTGCATAAATAGAACTGGTAATATACACAATGCCTTATCTTTCCCCCAAATTCCTTGTTAGTCAGAATTGTTTTCCCCTGAATAAGCCTACTAAGAAGAGAGAAGAAGAACATTCCCAAGTTAATTCAGTGAACCAATAAATCTAGGAAAAAAACTACAAAAAATTGCACAATAGTAATCTATTCCCAAAAATCTGCTGCTCTAAGGATATCCTTGACCCCTAAATTACTAGTTGAACTCGGAAAAATTCTTAGTGACTTTTGGGAGCTAAGAAATTTTGTAGCTTACAATTAAAAGGATCTTCCTAAGTGCCCAGTGTAAAGGAACAGGCTGGTCATTACAATAGGTTTGTGGTCCTAAAAACACTCAACAATAACCTAATAACAAGGCTTTGGTTTGTACATCTACGTTCATGAGTTCAAGGACAGCCTGGTGTTCAGAGACCTCATAAAGCCCTTTTGCTCCAGACGGTCTGTTCTTTGCCACAGAACTGTGATTTCCAGGTACAGGTCAGGACCAGGATGGTCAGGATACTCACGTAGCCTTTGTAGCTGGTGTCTAACTCTGGCCCCGTGGGAGTTTTGCTGCGGATGATATTTTCGGTTTGCTGCATCCGAAAGCGGCTGTCATCCAGGGCTTTGTCCAGTTGTCGGATTCGTGACTCTAGGGTGCTGTGATCCCCTGCAGTGTCAACCATAAAAATCTTTATCGGTCAGACTTGTGATTTATTTCAAGTTTGATATTGAAAGAGAAGCGTCCGAAATGGTTTCAGTGGCAGCAGCATAGAAACGGTGTGTATATGAGGAATTATAAAGCACATTTAGTACAGTACTGTGGTGCTGGTGAGTTAGAAAAGCATTTAAATGGCCAAACCAAAGGATGCGTTTGATGGTGGGCCCTAGCAGACAGGGTTCTGCAATCTGTGCTGAACAGCCTGGTGTGTCTGTCCCTCTTCTGGTGGGTCCCCTGATCATCTGAATGCTGTCCATTGTGGAAGACCCTTCTAAAAATCTACAGTGGTGTCCACCACATCCAGCAAGGAGGGGGAAGTTGCTTCTATGCTCTTTCTGCAGCCACTTAACCACCAGAAGATGACACACCCTCTGATTTTTCCTTGTGCATTGGGAGAAGACAGAGCCACAAAAGGCCCAGGTTGTTCTGTCATTCACTTAAGGCATGAACTCAAGTTAATTAAAAAAAAAAAAAGAGTGGCTTAGAAGAGATATATACAGAGATATCAGACTAGCAATGACTTGCTTTTTTTTTAACCTCAAATCTCAAACAAAACCAGGGGGAAGCTGGGTTTTAGCATTTTGGTATTTCCATTTAGGCAGGCGCTTACTCACAGCCTAGAATTCCTGGACCATTCTCTTCTCAGACATGTAACATTTCTTTGAAAAGTAATAATGTGTTTGTGTATATGAAAGTCTTTCAACTGAACAAGAACGTTGATCCTCAGAGTGGAACTAGTACAGAGTGAAAGCAGAACAAATATTAGTAAGCTTTATTACATTTATGTATTTATCTTGAAAGAAGGCCTTCTAATTAATTGCATCTAGGGAAGGTCTCACACAGAGAACTACGTAGAAAATCACCCTCTCATTAAGGCTACTCTGCTTTTTGTCCTTTTGCTTTCCTTCAAAAACTGAAGTGTAAACTGGTAGCTCCATGATGTAATATCATATCCTCGTGCTCTTTCTCTGTTCTTCCCACCCTCCCTCAAATTGTTGACCTTCAACTACAGTGTGTCTAGTGCAACACAAAAGCGTAACTGGCTCCATTTTTTTTCTTTAATTTTTTTTTTTTTTTTTTTTGGTTTCAGGAATAGTTCTGTCCTCAAAGGAAAATCTAAGGCTCCTGACACATTTTTCATTTGAAATAACTTTATGAGGTAAGACTTCATAAGTTAAAATCCTGGCCAAGCCCAGTGGCTCATGCCTGTGACGCCAGCATTTTGGGAGGCCATTGTAAGAGGATTGCTTGAGCCCAGGAGTTTAAGACCTGCCTAGGCAACATAGCAAGACCTCATCTCTACAAAAACCTTTAAAAATGAACAAGGTATGACAGCATGTGCCTGCAGTTTCAGCTACTTGGGAGGCTGAGGTGGACGGATCTCCTGAGACTCCCGTCAGGAGGTCAAGACTGTGGTGGGACATGATGGTGTCACTGCATACCAGCGTGAGTGACAGAGTGAGATCCCAACTCAAAAAAATAAATAAATAAAATTATATATTTTTAGAGATTAAATCTGGTCTTACCCCTTATCTTATATGGGATCCCTGAGAAGACAGGGATGAAGAGGAAAGTATATCCCTGATCACTCAGGCAGGTGGACTTAGGACCAGAACCTGCACCCTGACCCTCCAGCCTCAGGCAGGTCCACAGCCCAGTGACACAGCCACGTAGAGCACTAGGGTACAGAGGCTGAACACTGGGCTCTCCTTCCCGTTGTTTCTGCTGTTTATGGGCATCGGAGGTCTATACTTAATGAGACCAACTACCATGCAACAAGTTGAGAAGTTATTTCATTTCACTTGGTTAGTGAAGTCTTATTCTTGGTGTTGACCAAACAGTTTTTTTTTTTCCCTAGTACTGTAGTTAGAGAGGAAGGTGGTGCCTCAACATGCCTGAGCCACAGAGCTGTGAGATACAACAGATGAACTGAGAAAGGAGGAGGCAGGAGGCTTGTTACAGGGAGGGAGGGAGGCTGGCCCCGTCTCTTGGTGCCTACCAGAGGTATTTTTGATTGCATTTTCTGTGAGTTTTACATAGGCCTCGGGGCTTTCGGGGATCATTACATCTGCAAAAAGAGCACAGTCTAAGTTGGCAGAGAAGTTCTGGAAACCTTGATTCCCTTGTGCAGAAAAATAACTTTCCTAGGGGAGAAAAGGAAGTTAGTCGGTCTAGACACACAGTTCCTGAACACATGGAGGAAGGAGCATGTGCATGCTCACCCAAGGTTTCCTGAAACAAATCATAATTGGAACACACGGTGACTGAGAATCTTTTATGAGACGGGCACTGGTCTAAGCACTCATTTACCTACACTGAAATCTTATGGGCCACCAGAAGTGTTATTCCTATTTTATAGATGAGAAAACTGAGGTCCAGAGGAATTAAATTACTTATCCAAGTTTTAACAGCTAGTACGTGACAGAACTGGGACGTCAACCTAGACAGTCAGACTCTAAGCAGCACTGCCCCAGATATTTCTATGTGTACCACATATGTAATTTTACAGGTGTGATAGATGCATCTGAAAAGTAAAAAGAGACAGGTGTGATGACTCATGCCTGGAATCCCAGCACTTTGGGAGGCCGAGGCAAGAGGATTGCTTGAGCTCGGGAGTTCGAGACCAGCCTAGACAACATAGTAAGATCTCGCCTCTACAAAAAATAAAATAAAACATTAGTCTGGTATAGTGGCATGTGTTTGCAGTACCAGCTACTTGATAGGCTGTGGTGGAAGGATCATCTGAGCCCAGGAGGTAGAGGCTGCAGTGCCATTGCACTCTGGCCTGAGCAACTGAGTGAGAGTTCAACTCAAAAAAAAAAAAAAGAAAAGAAAAGAAAAAAAGTAGATAAATTAATTTTTAATAAAATAAACATTATTATAAAACTAATTATTAATTTGATATTACAGTTTGCTAAACTGATATATCCACATTATAACATGTAATCAATATATGAATTAAAATATTGCTAATATTTGATGTTCTTTCTTTGTACTAAGTTTCTAAAATTTGTATATTTCTATAAGTACATTTCCATGCACCACTCATCTCAATTTGCATAGTCACATTTCAGTGCTCGACAGTCCCCTGGGGCTGGTGGCTACATACTGGAGAGCGCTGCTTCAGATGCCGTTTGTCTGACTAATAGTCTCCACTGTAAAGGCAAAATAGACATGAGAGAAATCATCTTATTTTTAGAACACTGTCATTCCTTGACCCCCTGGGGATCCAGATGTGAACCATCAGAAACAAACAGAAATCTCCCTAGAAGTTTTTCAGAGAATGTAAGAGATGTGCAGTGCCACACATCAGACTCCCACTCACCGATTTTCTTTTTACTCATTTCAATGCCTCTCTTTCTCTGGGCACCTCTCACTCTGTGTGTTGTGAGGGGTTTTGGTCCTTCCGGTTTTCCCTTATACACTCTGTCTGTGTGATTCTCCCATTCACTCTGAGACAATCTTTTACAAGCGGATAATTACCTAATCTGTATTCCTAGGTCGGGACCTTCAGACCCATGCATCTACAAATGGATTTTTGCATTTGGACATTTTACAAGTATCTCAAAGTTGGGATGCACACAACCAAACTCATCACCTCTCCCTTTTCCTAGCCCTGCCTCCCTTGCCCAGCTACACCCACAGTGCTTCCTCCTTCCTCTCTTGTGGTCACAGGGCCAAGGATCATCTGCATCTTTCACCAAGATGCCCAAGACAGAAAATTGCCTCCATCCCAGTTTAGTCGACCATCAATTATGGATGGTGCTTTCTCACATCTCTTCCATTCTCAACGCCATTTTCTTAGCTCAGGTCATCATCCTATCTTTGATCTAGACAAGACATTTCTGGCTGGGCACAACGGCTCATGCCCGTAATCCTAGCACTTTGGGAGGTTGAAATGGGAGGATTGATTTAGTCCAGGAGTTGGAGACCAGCCTGGGAAATATAGTGAGAACTCATCTTCAAAAGAAAAAAAAAGTGAGCCAAGTATGGTGGCAGGTGCCTGGAATCCCAGATACTTGGGAGGCAGAGGCAGAAGGATCACCTGAGCCCAAGAGGTCAAAGCTATGGTGGGCTATGACTGTGCCATTGCACTCCAGCCTGGGCAAGACAGTGAGACTTCAACTCAAAAAAAAAGAGTATAAATGTTTCATTTAACTCTCTTCCTTAGTATGTTTTCCTCCCTACAGCATCCAGGCAGACACAATATGAAAACACACATCTGATCATACCGCCTACATCCTTAAATCCTGCTGTGGCTCCCCACTGCCTTAAGGATAAGAGCTAAGCTCCTTTCCATGGTACACAGGACTTTTTTTTTTTTGAGTTGGAGTCTCACTCTGTTGCCCAGACTGGAGTGCAGTGGCACACTCACGGCCAACCCAGTGCTGACCTGCTGGGCCCCAGCGATCCTTCCACCTCAGCTTTCCAAGCAGCTGGAACTACAGGCGCGTGCTACCATGCCCAGCTAGTTTTTGATTTATTGTAGAGATGAGGTCTTGCCGACTTGCCCGGGCTGGTCTCAGGTAATCTACTCACCTCGGCCTCGCAAAGTGCTGGGATTATAGGCTGAGCCACCGAGTCTGGCCTACACAGGATTTTTTATGACCGGATCCTTGTTTGCCTTTCCAGCCTCCACTCTGTCCACTCCAAGTCACTTCAGATGACCAAAAGCACCAGGCTAATCACAAAGCAGGAGAGGGTCCACCTGACTGACTGCAATTCACCTTTCTAATCTCAGTTCAACAGTTTCTTCCCAGAGCTCCAGGTTAGCTGCCCTGGGCTTGTGCTTTTGTGCTACTACACAGACATTGCTATCCTAGCCCCAAACATTTCACAATAGTTTCTTACTTACTTGCCTGTGTTCCACAATAGAGTGTAAGCTCTCTAAGAAAAGGAACCATGTCTCCCCATGACTTAGCAAAGTGCTTGTCACTTAGTACCATATATATATATGTGGAATGAATCAATGGCCACATCAATTTTTGCATTTGGTCATCACATTAATATCCAATTGTTTCCTCAGGTACAATTTCCCCAAATGGGAGAAGGAAGACGAGGATTTTGGATAGCTGACATATTTCCAGTGCAGTAATAATAACCCTCTTATTTTCCTTCAAGCTCGAATACAGGAAAGGCTCTTTCTTACCTGATAAGCCAACAGCCCCCCTGAGGTAGAAATCTTTGTCTTCTTGCCCCTCTTCATCCTCAGAGGGCAGAGTTCTAGACACTGCAGACTCCAGATCCCGACTGAGGTCATAGTCATGATCCCACTCCAGGGGGATCGAGTCCACGCTGGCTGGGGTGTCGCGCCCTGACCGCTCACTTCGCAGGGGCTGGACGAGTGAGAGGGAGGGGTTGGAGGAGGGCTGGGGAGAAAGCACGCTGTCTGCCGACCGGTCATGCCAGTGCAGGTCTGAGAGAGCCGTGGAGTCTTCGAGCTCCAGCTCCCTGTCAGAGAGGTCATGCTCATCGTCTGGGAGCTAGGAGGCAAGTCAAGGCAACCCCGTCACTGCAGTGGTCAGATTAGTTCCTTACTACTCGGCAGCCGCCTCTCAACAAATCTCAGTCATCAAGCTTATCTGGGCCACCTGCCTACTGTGTGGAGATAAAGTTATTTTATTTTTGTTGTAGAAACAGGATCTCACTATGTTGCCCAGGTTGGTCATGAACTTCAGGTCTCAAGTGATCCTCCCACCTTGGCCTCCAAAGTGTTAAGATTACAGGTATAAGCCACCATGCCCAGTCATAATTTTAAACTCCCTTTGAGCACATAATTAAGAATCTTCAGATCACATTAAAATGTCTTATAAATTAATCTACCTAAGCCTCAGTTTCATTACAGGTAAATGGGAATGACATTAAAACTACTTCAAAGAACTGATCTACGATTACATAAGATAATGTAAAGACAGGTAACCTAGTATGGTGCCTGCCACACAACAGCTACATAATGGCACATAATCAGGGACAAAAGGAAATTGTTAATACAACTCTAACTTGTCCTTTTCACCTTGTGCCCTTGACATAAAATACATCTGATCACAGGAGGTGCCAACTATTCTAATGATAACATCTCTACAGTTGAGATGTGGTTGTAGTAGCCATTAAGAAAATGGGAGAAAAGAAAATCACCAAAACCTAACCTCATCAATTGAGAAACTGTCTTACACGGCTCACTTTCATCTCCTAATGAAAGGCTTCTCTATAGGGAGGCTTCTTCTCTCCCAGAGAACATATGTGCTAAGTACTCTTCTAAACTCTTGATATATATTAACTTATCTAATGCTCAACACAATTCTTTTCAAAAGGCAGTTACTGTTATTAAACCTGTTTTATAGTTGAGGAAACTGAGGTAAGAAAGGTGAAAGTAACTTGTCCAAAGTTACAGTAGGGCCAATACTCGTTCAAACTAGGACTTGAATCCAGGCGCTCTGGGCTCTTAGCCACTGTATGATGCTGTCAAATCCCACGTGATTAATTCTGTTAAGATTTATGACAATGAAAATAAATAAATAAATGTAACATACAGGCAGGCGGATCAGTTTCTTGTGGTATCTCTCCACACGCCCGAAGACCTCCTGGCAGTAGCGCCGAAGCTCATCCAGCTCCTCCTCGATGACAGCCGCATCCAAGGGCTCGCTCTTCTCAATCAGTTGTTCTCCTTGGGCAATTATCTGCTCGATCTTATTGTGGTTCAGGGAGATTTCCTGCTGGAAGGCCTAAGGAGTACACATCTCATGTGATATTCTATATTGCTCACCTGGACATAAAATAATCCTGATATGCATATTTCTCATTACATGAAGAAACGTGCCAACGATATTTAGTTTGCCACATACAAAGAAAAGCCAAGAGGTTATTACTTTCTAAAGTAAGATAATAAAAAATTTTCATCCAGAACAGGAATCAGAAATGGAGACACTAGAATCCCATGACCAGAAAAGAGTCTTTGGCTAGTAACATTCACCACCACACACAGTGTCGGTAGAAAATAACAGGAAAAACTATTCAAACTCCTTATAAGTTGATAGTACTGGTTATCCCTGATGAAAGCAATGGCAATCAATACACTGCTACTGAAATAAGTATGGCATTTTAAAGAAGTTTTCTGAACATTTTCACTTTAGATGTCTTGATCTCATATCAAACATGACCAAGGGAAGCCATCCGATGACAGCACCACAAGTTCTCCTTAGATGATTCTTTCATTGTTTCAGGACATAAGCAGGTAAAGTTACAATGATTTGAAAAACAGGGAATGCTAGGAGGATTACTTAGATTCATTCTATATGGTTCAAAAGAGATAAATCACCTGGGACAGGTTTCAGGTGAAAAATTTTAGTTCAATACAAGAATAAACTCATGAGTGCAGTGGCTCATGCCTATAATTCCAGCATTTGGGAGGCTGGGGTGGGAGAACTGCTTGAGCCTAAGAGTTCAAGACCAGCCTAAGCAACATAGTGAGATCTTGTCTTTACAACAAATAAAAAAATTATTAAGGTGTGGTGGCATACACCTGTAGCCACAGCTCCTCGGTAGGCTGAGGTGGGAGGATACCCTGAACCCAGGAGGTTGAAGTTGCAGTGAACAATGATCGTGTCACTGTACTCCAGCCTGGACAACAGAGTGAGATTTCAACTCAAAAAGAGAGAGAGAGAGAGAGAGAGAAAAAAAAAAAGAAGAAACTTTGGAAGAGTCAAAATTGTCCAGTGATATAAAAGATAGGGTGAAGAAAGGGGAGCAGTAAGTTCCATGATCCTTCCAGAGTCCAAAAGGAAAAGATTCAATCCTGTTTGGTAGTAACTTCCTGTTGAAGGATTTAAATACAGATGTGCCTGTGAGATAGCAAGCAAACACTTTCATAAGCTTCCTTGAAAAATACCCAAGTTGTTAAACATTCTCTCTTTTAGGAAATCCTAATATCGAATGTATGTCCCTTCTAGTCACATTACTAGCTAGCAACCGTGTTTGAGTTATTCAGTGAAAAATACAAAATGTATTTAAAAGTATCGCAGCATCCAAGGATGTAGAATACATGCAAGGAAATCCCAACACAAGAAAGTTGTGTTGCTCGGAAACATGGATGGCAAATGAACTATCTGCAGGTGCTCTAAAGCAAATCAGGAAGAAAAGCAAACAGAAAAATAACAAAAGATGATCCTGGACACCCTTGAAATCAAGCTAATAATTAAAAGTATATATGTGAATGGTGGTTATCTCTGGGTGGTGCTCTTTATTTTCCATATCTTTTATATTTTCTGAATTATTTTTGCAGTCAATGACTAATTGTTAAAGAGTTCTTTTCTATGTTCTTCACAAAAGGATCTACAAATCCTTTACTTTTTGGACCTTCCTCACACTAATAAGTTGAAAAATAATGACTCTATTACCTTGAGCTGCTTTATTTTTGCTTGAACATCACACTCAGAAAAATGTTCAATATTAGTGAGCTGCAGATCCATCTCTGTGAGCCAGACCAGAATGCTGTCCCGTGCTGTCTCAAACTCCTCACGCTGGCCAATAAAATGCTGAATATGAGGAAAATAATAAAAATGTAAAAGTCCA
Organism: Tarsius wallacei; assembly: GCA_963574415.1. Lineage (NCBI taxonomy): Eukaryota > Metazoa > Chordata > Mammalia > Primates > Tarsiidae > Tarsius > Tarsius wallacei. The sequence continues at coordinate 30,809 of CAUYQG010017573.1, forward strand.
CATTGACATACTGAGCTGGCACGGCCACTTCCAATGTTCTTCTGGAAAGTCATTTTCTCAACCAGCAATGAGAACCCTGCAACCCTCTGCCACATCACGTCCTCTGTGCCCCCTCCTGCTATCCCAGTCCTCCAAAAGCACTGAGATTGTGTCTCAGCATTGTGCTCAAGTGGCCCCGCCCTGTCCCCTGGGGCCTCTAAATTACAGGTGAGTCATAACAAAAACCTTGAGTCTGCGCAAGATGGAGGTGACGCGCTTTTGCAGGTTGTCCCATCTCTGGTTGCCTTCGTGAACCATCTGTTTGAGGCTGCATGCGGAATCGGTACGATTCTCTCTGGCCAGGCGGCGGTACTGCTTGTTGATCAGTTCCAGCTGGGTCAGGCACTCATGGACCTGTCGCTGGAAAGCCTACGACCACAAAGAGGCATATCAGCGTGGGAAATCAGTGCTGGCCTCTCAGCCGTGGCTCCTGGTTTTCTTACTGCGGTGTCAGGAAGAATGGGATGTTACCCTACCACAGACAGAGGGAAAGAGCAATTTCTACTGACAGTATACTTCCTCTTATTTAAAAAGCTCTTTAATCAGCATAGCTTAAGGAAATATCAAAAATATGAAATAAAAAATATGAAAGAAAATGGAGACTAGTGATGAATAAATATACACACATATACACACACCTATTCATATAATATAGCTTTCGAAATAATGAACTGCCTGGGAACAAATATTCCTACAAAACAAACCATCACAAAAATACATATGTGTGCTGAAATGTGAATTTGAAATGTTCAGTACTTCTGGTGTCAATAATGAGAAAAGAGATAGATAATAGAACTGTTTGTAAAATACGTAATTTTCTAGAAAAAGTCTACAAATCACCTCCACTCTGCTGCTGAGAAAAAACTGAAAACTACCTTTACCAAGGCCTTCCCAAAGCAAGCTATTATTAACTCTTAAGAAAAGCACTCTAGTAAAATACAAGTAACTTCACATTTTAAAAAAGTCTGGATGCTCTATTTCTTTTTTATTGTTTCCATGGACTATTCACAGCTTTTATAAAACATGTTAGAGCAAGTGTACCACCCTACATGGTAGCATTGATAGACTTTTGAGGCCACCCTATGCACACTAGAGATTCTGAAGGTAAAATACTCTTTCTGCTTTCCCTCTGCAATACAGAATAGCCCACAACAAAATAAAATGAAGTGTTTTTTTTTTTCCCCTCAAACTCATTTGTATGGTTTATGAATGATTTTTATATTGGCATTGAATGAACACTTATAATTAATCAACTGGTCTGTACGTACTTATTAAATCTCAAACTTCTGTTTTCCTTGGCTTGTCACACTGTTTATGTGCTATCACATATCTGCCTCTTAAATGGTTTTCCATCTGAGCGTTGCTTTAAGAGCCTTCCTCCTAGTAAATCCTAACTTCTAGCCTATAAAAACTTTAAGTTATTTCTCCCGCAAAGGAAGTGGTAAGGAAAGTCCAACCTTTGTCATTACTAAAAGCCTGGTATGTGTTTGACCACTTGGGCAAGGGTCTAGACTCAGGGCAGGCACCCAGCACACCTTGATCTGTTGCAAAGATTCATGCAAATTGAATGAGCTAAAGATTGTCCACAAGCAAAACTTTGTTTCTGTGGTTTATTGCTCTCCCTTAAGAAAACTAATTATAAGATTAATGATACGTGATAAAATCAATCATTATAAAAGCTAACTATATGGCTAACTTTTATTACAAAATTTGAGAGTCTAAAATTACATAAGAAAAGAATCTTATGCAATCCACTTTGTAATATAAGCCAATTACAAAAGGTTTTAACCTTTATGAAGCTGGGTGTAAAACGATGCAACTGAGTAGCACTTCTGCTAGCATTGGTTCATTTTGGGATGACTTGGAATCTACTGCAGAGTTTACTGTGGCTTTTTAATAAAAGTTTTATAAGAAAAAGTTTTTTATGTAGAAATTTTTTTCTGTAATGTAGGTGTATAGCAACATATCAATTCATTCAGACATCAAAATAACTTATTATTTCACACATATTTGAACATTTTCAAAGATTCAGCTAACTGTTCATCTATAACTCTTCAACTTTAAATTTCACAATAACAAAAATCAAGCTTTATATTTACCATAATAGGACTCAGTAAATGCCTGACTAACTAATGTTGCAAGGTAAAAATGAATCTCACTAGTCTTGGTTGGATTTTTAGTCTTATTTCTGGACATTTAGTGAGGAAGTTGGGGCAGGATTAGCAACCAAGAATGATCAGAACTCCTGAACTGCTTGCTGTCAATATAGCTGAGTATGTATTAGCCTATCTGTGGGGACTGAAGGGAAAAGAAACCTCAACTTTAAAAATGGTCAACTTGGAGTTTCAGTTAAGATGGTGGCGACATACGTGGAACTGTGAGATTCTCCGAATGTGAGTTCCCCCAAAAGACTCTTGCCCCCCTTTCCCTACCCCCTAGCCCACAGCTGGATGCTTTGGTCTGAGGCTCAGGGACCCCCGGTCCCACGCAGGGCTGGCTATTGTGTCCTGGGCTGCTCCCTCACGGGTGGGAAGGCTCGGGTCACAGCTCCCTCCCTGGCTGCTTCGAGCCCAGACTGAGCCTCCGGTCGCCCTGGGAGGCTCTGGGCACCCACCCCTCGGAGAGACTGATTTTATTTCTGACTGAAGTATGCTGGCAGCGGCGCGGGGCCACTTTCGCCACTCACCGCTGCCTTTTCGAGCTTCGGCGCTCTGAAATCTGGAGCTCTGGAGCGCAGAGTGGAGCACCCAGCTGTGCAGCTGATCCCTGGGAGGCTCACGCTATCACGCTACCACAGACCATCATAGTCGATTGCCCAGGGACCCAAAGAGCAGAGAAGAAGGATCCTATCACTTCCACCACTCTCCAGGCAGAGACTCACGTTGCCCCACCCACCTACAAGCAGTATCCACCTGGGTTCCCAAGGTAACGTCACTAAACAGAAGACAAAGCCACTCTCCTGGGAACTAAGCAGCAGATGTCTCAGGTTACAGCTCAAAGTAATCCTGCGCCTTGGGAGGCTAAGGGACCAAACCTACATTCTGCTACACAAAAAGATTGTAAGACAGTGGGAAATAGGTTCCAGTGTGCTCATACACCGATAGGGGGATGCTGGAATCGGCATACAGATTCTGAATCACAGCTTCCCCCTCAACTAAACCTCAAAACTGCAAAAAGTACAGCCCGCAGCCCACACTCCAACCTCAAAAGTGAACAAAGCCAGAGGACCCTCATAAAGAAGAACAAGAGATTGCACAAGCAAAGCAAAAGCAACCCCACTTTCCCTGAAAAACAGAATTAAAGAAGGGGAAGGAAAGGAGGAGAGAGAGAGAAATCTACACAAATGAAGAAAAACCAAAAGAAGAATATGGGTCTCTCCCAGACCCCTGGGAAGGCAGACACTGAGAAAACTGACTTCGGAGTGCAAACAATGAAGAGCCCCCAAAATGACTGGTCTCAAACTACAAATCTCGATATCAAGACAATAATGGAGAGATTAAAAAGAATTGAGGAGAGTCAAGGAGAAACTAGGAAGGAGCTGATAACTGACAGCAATAAAGAATACTGTGAATGAAATAAATAACAAAATGACAAGCGTGGAAAGCAGAATTACCCAAGCAGAAGAAAGAAT
>CAUYQG010017574.1:0-16669 GCA_963574415.1 Tarsius wallacei
TGCCTTTAAGATATCTATAGCCTAGTTGGGAAAGAGAAACTAAACAACTATATATAATCCAATATCGAAAGAAATAAGTACTAAATAAAATATAAATAATTTACCAAGAAAAATAATAAAGGAGAATAATTCTGACTTAAAAATTTAGGAGTGGGGCAACCCCTTCGGGTCCCCTCCCACTCTGGAAGCTTTTCTGTTTTCTCAATACATCTTGCTTTCTCAAAAAAAAGAAAGAAAGAAAGAAATTTAGGAGTGATAAGTCCTAGCATAAGTTTGAATAAAAGTGGGAAGAGAGGACTTCCTTGTCTTATTCTTGATTTCCAGAGGGAAAACTTAAAGTATCTTGCACCAATATATTAGCTATGGATTTTTTCATTGGTTTTATCAGGATGAAATATGTCCTCTATTTTCAGATTTTTAAACGTTTTCATCAAGAAAGGGTATTGGATTTTGTCAAATGTTAGATGCTTTTTCTATATCCATTGAGATGATCATGTTGTTTTTGCCCTTTATTCTAATAATATGGTGTACTAATTCAGGGATCCCCAACCCCCAGACAATGGGCTACACAGTGGGAGGCGAGCAGTGGGCGAGTGAGTGAAGCTTCATTTGTATTTACAGTCACTCCCCATCGCTTGCATTACCGCCTGAGTTCTGCCTCTTGTCAGATCAGCAGTGGCATTAGACCTTCATAAAAGCATGAACCCTATTGTGAACTGTGCATGGAAGGGATCTAGATTGCGTGCTCCTTATGAGAATCTAATGCCTGATGATCTGAGGTGGAGCTGAGGCAATGATGCTTGCACTGGGGAGCAGCTGCAAATACAGATTAACATTAGCAGTGAGGTTTGACTGCCAGAGACCATGATAAATCAATTGCTTGCAGATTCATATCAAAATAATAATTTCATAATTATTGTTATATAGAGGTTGCCAAAAATGTATACATTTTAAGAAAGAAAAAAACTGTATTAAAATTGTAATACTCAGTATATACTGACTGCCAGAGACCATAATAAATCAATTGCTTGCAGATTCATATCAAAATAATAATTTCATAATTATTATTATATAGAGGTTGCCAAAAATGTATAAGAAAGAAAAAAACTATTAAAATTGTAATACTCAGTATATACTGATAACAAAAGATGACTACAAGTCATGTTTCTCTTCTGCAATTACAACAGGTGCTCAAAGTGGTTACCAGCAGTGTCTAGACACTTTTGATTATGGTAAAAATCTCTTAAACTTTGTATACTTTTTTTGGCACCCCTGGTATATTACCATGCAATAGTAATATAAGCAAAGTGCACAATACATGTAGCATACTTGAATCATCCCAAAACCATCCTCCTACCCCAGTTCACAGAAAAATTGTCTTCCATGAAACTGGTCCCAACTTAAAAGGTTAGGGCCCACTGTACTGATTGATTGATTTCTGTATGTCAAACTTCGTATTACTAAGAGAAGTCTCACTTGGTTATGGTGTATAATCCTTTCTATATGTTGCTAGATTCAGTTTTGTTAGTATTTTCTTGAAGATTTTTGCATCTGTATTAAGAGACATTGGCCAGTAGTTATGTTTTATTTGCCTGATTTTGGTATGTGGGTAATATTGAGTTGGAAAGTGTATCCTCTTCTGATTCTTTGGAAGAGTTTGTGAATTATTGGTGTTATTCTGCTTCTGGACTTTTGTGAGGTTTTTTTAATTATAAAGAGATGGGATGTCTCACTCTGTTGCCAAGGCTGGAGTATAATACTATGATCATAGCTCACTGAACTCTCAAATTCCTGGGCTCAAGGGATCCTCCTCCCTCAGCCACCCAAGTAGCTGGAACTGCAGGAGTGCACCAACACACCCAGCTAGTTTTTTATTTTTTAAAGATAGGGGTCTTGCTATGTTGTCCAGACTGGTCTCAAACTCCTGGCCACAAGCAATCCTCCTGCCTCAGCCTTCCAAGTAGCTAGGATTACAGGCATAAGCCACCACACCCAGCTGTGGAAAGTTTTTTGATTATTCATTTAATCTTGTTTGAGTCTATCTAAGTTTTTTATTTCTTCTTGAGTTAGTTTTAGTATATGTCTTTCTATAAATTTATCCATTTATCCAAGCTTCTCAAACTTGTTGGCATATAAATTACCTTGTAATTTTTATTTATAAAAAATTGGTAATCTTTCATTCCTGATTTTAGTAATTTTTTTTTTTCAAGTTGAGGCATCACTCTATCACCCAGGCTAGAGTGCAGTGGCACAATCATGGCCCATGGTGGCCTTGAACTTTTGTGCTCCGGCAATCCTTCTGCTTCAGCCTCCTGAGGAGACGGGACTACAAATGCACACCACCATGCCCAGATAACTTTTTAGCTTATTGTATGGACTAGGTCTCGCTGTGTTGCCCAGGCTGGTTTCAAACTTCTGGGCTCAAGCAATTCTCTGATCTTGGCCTCCCGTTAAGTGCTGGGATTACAGGTGTGAGCCACCACGTCCAGAAGATTTTAGTAATTTGAGTCTCCTCTATTTTTTTTTTCTAGTCTAGCAATGGGTGTGTCGATTTTGTTGATTTTTTTCCAAGAACAAACTTTTGGTTTCACTGATATTCTCTATTATTTTTCTATTTTTTAAAAATATAATCTGTAGTATTTCTTTGTTCTGCTTGCTTGCTTTGGGTTTAGTTTGCTGTTCTTTTTTTAGTTTCTTTCTTTTTTTTTTTTTTTGAGTTAGAGTCTCACTCTATAGCCCAGGCCGGAGTGCAGTGGCACGTGCACGTTCATGGCCACTCCAGCGTGGACCTTCTGGGCTCTGGTGATCCTTCCACCTCAGCATTTCAAGTAGCTGGAACTACACGCACACACTACCATGCCCAGCTAATCTTTTTCAGTTTCTTAAAGCTGAAGGCTAGGTTACTAATTTGAAATCTTTCTCTTTTAATATAAGCATTTACAGTTATATAGTACCCTTTAAGTGCTGCTTTAATGGCATAACTTCTGGTAGGTTGTGTCATTTCCATTAGTCCTAAAGAGTGTTGTAATTAATTTCCCTCATGATTTTTTTCTTTAATCAGTTGGTTAATAAGTGCTGTAGTGTTTAATTTCCACAATTTTGTAAATTTCTCAAATTTTCTTCTGTTACTGATTTCTAATTTCATTTCATTGTGGTCAGAGAACAGACTTTGTATGATTTCAATTCTTTTAAAATATTAGAACCTGTTTAATGATCTAGCATATGGTTTATCCCAGGAAACATTGCATGTACACTGTAGAAAAATGTGCTTTCTGCGAATGTCTATTAGGTCAACTTGGCTTAAAGTGTTCAAGTCTATTTCTTTGTTGTTGATCTTCTCTCTAGTTGTGTTATTATTGCAAGTGAGGCATTGAAATTACTGATACTGTTGAATTGACTATCTGCCCTTTCAAGTCTGTGTTTTCATTTGGGGTTCTGCTGTTAGGTGCATATATGTGCACAATTGTGTCTTCATGATGCAGTGACCCTTTTATTACTATGTAATGTCTTTGTCTCTAGTAATAATTTTTATCTTGAGGTCTACTTTGAGATTATATCCTCTTTAGCTTTTCTGTAACTGTTTGTATGGTGTATCTTTTTTCATCCTTTTACTTTCAATCTATTTTTGCCATTGAATCTAAAGTGTTTCTCCTGTAGGCAACATACAGTTGGACCATGACTTTTACTCATTCCATCATCTCTGCCTTTTAATTTGTATTTAATCTGTTTACCTTTAATGCAATTATTAAGATGGGATTTAGTCTGCCATCTAGTTATTTGTTTTCTATATGTCTTTTGTCTATTTGTTTCTCTATTTCTCCAATTCTTCCATGCTTTATTTGGTTAATATATATGTTATTGTACCATTTTAATTCAATTCATTTAATTCAACAATACCTTGTTGTAGCTTTTACTATATATTCTTTAGCCACTTCTTAGTGGTTTTCCTGAGGATTAAAATTAACATTTTAATTTATAACAATCTAGTTTGGATTAATACCAACTTAACGTCAATAGTGTAGAAAAATGTTGTTCCTATGTAAGTCTGTTCCTTCCCCATTGCACTGTTGTCATACATTCTTTTTCACTTTGTGCTCATCAGCACAGACTTAGATTGTTTTATGTAATTGCTTGTTAGACAGGAGGAAGAGTTACAAAAAATGCATTTATATTGTCTTTTACATTTACTTAATAGTTACCTCTACAAGTGTTCTTTATTTCTTCATGTGGATTCAAGTTCCTGTTTATAGTCCTTTCACTTCAGCCTGGAGGACTATGTTTATTATTTTCTGGAGGACAGACTTCCTAATGACAAATTGTTTGTGTGTATCTGAGAAAGTTCTAATTTCTTCATTTTTGATGGATAGTTTTGCTGGAAACAGAATTCTTATTTGTTAGTCATCCACTTTCAGCATTTTACATGTGTCATCCCACTGCCTTCTATCCTCCATAGTTTCTGAGGAGGATCCCTTGTAAATGAGACACTTCTCTCTTGCTATCAAGAGTCTCTGGACAGTGTGATTGTGTCCAGGAGTAGATCTCTTTGAATTTATCCTGTTTGGGGTTCATTGAGCTTCTTGGGTACGTAAGTTCATGTTTTTCACCAAACTTCAAAGTCTTTGGCCATTATTTTTTCAAATACTCTTTTTGTCTCTTTCTTCCCTCCTCTTCTGGGACTCTAGTTATGCTTATATTGGTAGGCTTGATGGATCTTTGAGGCTCCATTTGTTTCCCCTTATTCTTTTTATTTTTCATACTAGATCATCTCGATTAACCTATATTCAAGTTTGCTGATTCTTCTGCTTGCTTAAATTTGCTGTTAAGCATATCTCATGAATTTTTAATAGCAGTCATTTTCAACTTCATAATTCATATTTGGTACTTTAGAAATAATTTCTATCTTTTTAATCAATATTTTCTATTTAGTGAGACATTTTTATACTTTTCTTTAGTTCTTTAGATATAATTTTTTCTTTAGTTCTTTGAACCTATTTAAAATAGCTGATTTAATGTCTTTGTCTAAAAGTCCAATGTCTGGATTTCCTCAGGCACAGTTTCTATTGTTGCCCCCACCCCCCTTGCCCCATGTATGGGACAGTTTCTTGTTTCTTTGCATGTCTCACAATGTTTTTTTAATGGAAAACTGACATTTTAAAGAACAATGTGGTAACTCCATAAACCATATTTACTTATCTCCTTGCCAAGGGTTTGGTGTACTTGCTGTTTTTTATTTATTTAGTGACTATTCTGAACTAATTCAGTAAAGTCTATATTCTTTATGGCACGAACACTGAAGTTTCTCCAAGGGCAGTTTAGCCGTCAGTTTAAAGGTTGGACTGATATTTCTCTAAACAGTAGTTTCCCAGTCTTTGCTGAGGGCCCTGTGTGCATTTTTGGGGCACCCTTCAGCACTCAGTCAGAAAGGTGACATCCCTATCTTCAGCTTCACTTTCTGCTTGTGTGTCAAAGTCAACCTAAGGTGACAGCTTAGGATGTTCTTAAGTCTTTCTTGAGCAAGAGTATAACCCTTAGCATGTGTAAAACCCATGCATGCGTGTGACTATCTAAATTCTCAGGACTATCACAGCTTTTCTAAGCCCCTATAACCATCTCATTCTCTTGTTTTTCCTTTTAAGTTTTTGGTTAGCTCATTGTCTGCTTCAAGGATTAACAACTTGAGGCAGTCATAAAGTTCATCAGTTGCCTCTGAGACTTTCTTGATTAATGTTCTTGGGGAAAAAGACTTTTCACTGGCAAGCTCCAATCTGGTAAAATAAAGACAGTCCTACAAATGAGGTCTTCTGGGACCTGTCAGACAGATCGGATAATGACAATTCTCTGGGAATGAAGCTTTAAAAGAGTTCTAACCCCATTCTGCCCCTTCCAGTGGTTTCCAGGCTGCTGTTTTTCGCCTTCATTGTAAACTGTTGGTTTGCAAGAGTACAGCAAGAGATGGGAGGGAGAATGGAAATAGGGCAAGTTAAAATGTCATAAAGCTCACTGTTCATATTGAGATTTGGCCATTTCTATTGAATAAATACCACTTAAATTGCTGCAGACATTGGTCATTTCCAGAGTTCTGAAAAAAGTTGATTCTGAACTTTTTTTTCCAGTTTTCCTTGTTTTTACGGTGGGCAAAATTTTCAGAGGTCCTTGCTCCACCATTTTTGCTAGTTCTGATTTAAATATTTAAAGCGCCCCCCCCCCACTTCTTTCTTAGCAAAATGAATTTGGTTAAGCCAATGAAGTTATAACCACTGAAACTTCTGAGCATTCATAGTTCAAGCTCAATTATTCTATCAACCGCAGTAGTTGTGAGATACAACCAGACTGGATATAGTATGAGTTTCTAGTCATATTCCAACCAAATGAATGCTGCCATAATTTTTTCAGAAAGCAGAGTTGGAGGCTTTGATAATATTTTCATTGTATATCTATTTTTAAAATCTTGGATTATTATAAACTAAAAAATCACTATGAGAAACAAAACCTGATATTCTTTAATACAGGTAGCAAGGATAATCCACTATGTAAGTGGAAAAAAGCCTAGTTATCCTTGCAAGTCTCTTAATTACATATAGAAATGATCTCCAAATGCTCCACCTTTTGCCTAGCCACCACACTGGGCTGCCAGTACTTTTCTGTCTCCAAAGTACAAGGGGACCATACAGTCATGCTTCAAAGGCTGTGAAGCAATCTCTTTTCCTGATCGAGGATAACAGTCACTCAGCTATGATCAATCCCTTTCCTAGAGACACCTGCATCACTTTCAGATCTATTAGGACACAGGGAGGTACTTCCTGGGTAGGGACAGTGAGAGCTGAATGATTTTAGACAGACATGGAGCTATTTTCAAGGATACAGACTTTCTAAAACCCCCCTTTGTTTGAAGAAAAAGCAAGATATTAACTGAGTTCCTGGAAAAATGTAGGAGAACCTCATTAGGGGCAAGCAGGAGTGAATGAAAACCACAAAAATAAAAGCATAATAAGATGGGCAGGGTTAAGTAAGGATGCATTTAAACAGTGTGTGTTTACAAGTCTGTGAAATGAATTCACATCTCAATATTTAATTACATCAGGTTGCATTAGTGTTGGTCCAGTTAGAAATCCATGTTCATAAACCACCTGAATAAAAATGTTTCGATTTATGCTGAAGAAAATACATTGCATTTAAGCACTTGATAGTAAAGATTAAAATGTCTGATTTTTTCATTCAGGAAAGAGAAACATAACTTTACTATTAATAATTGTAAAACCTGGCTTTGAAAATCCCCAGAGACTACAAAATAGGTTTATATTTTAGGGAAAACTATATGCAGAGCCTCCTAAGCAACTGGTGTTGAAATCTTTCCTAGATTGTAAACATTTTAATGCATAACGTTCAATGTAAAAGAGAAGTGAAATGCACATTAAACTAGTCAGCAAGCAAAAGCATGAAAGATTTTAGAGAGACATGTTGACCAAAATATGCTTCATGTGCATCTCACTTTTCCAGAAAAGGAGGACCAAATAACAAAGAAGTTCTCTTCTCTATCAGCCAGAGTGGATCTTCCACCAGCCAGGGCTCTTCTGTGTATTGATCATTACAAATTTTTAAGAATGTGCTCAAAATACATATTCATTGAAGATGCAATGTAGAAAACTTCTACACTATGTTATATTATTGAGGTTTCTGATGTGATAACCATTGGGTATATTAAAGAGCAGTGACAGGGTAACCAACTGAAGTAGATCTCCTCTGCACAGGAGCTCACTGATATAAGCTTACCTGAGTAGATGTTGCTTTCCAAGTAGCTTTTTTCCCATTACAATTATTGTGTAAAATCGTTTTCTGCCTAGCATAACTGTTGCTCAAGAAAACAACATATATAGTAACTTTAAATTCACTTTTCTGCAAAGCTTTGGACACAATTCAAATACACAGTGTGTAGGCAAATCTTCTCCAGTTGACAACATTTCTTTATGATATCAAAAGATTAAGAATGAAATCAGTGAATCCAGCACAAAATTTCCATACAGAAACCACATGATGAATTCTTTCTCATCAATTGAGTTCAGGTGCTGTGCCCGAGGATTAAGGCTGAAGACTGCCTAAAGGGTGTCTGCCCAGCCCACTGCTGTTGTTCCACACACTGTAGTTGACAATAGGTAGAGAGGATGCCTGGATTGTAAGCATCTTCGTAAAATTTCAAGCCAGGTAAAACAAATATATTACACACCTCATTTCAGTGAGAATCCTGAATATCAGACTAGCACATTTTATAGCTCTGCTCTAAGACATATGATTGTAGAGGATGAAACAGAAAGATGTAATGACATATTTACTGTCACTTAAATGATAGGAAGCAGTCACTTAGGCCTGAAGCACATTTGTGAAGTTTCATGCCACATTTTTCACCCGCCAACTTATATACATCTAGAGGTTATGTTAAAACTTCAATTATTCCAAAGGATTAAAGAAGTGTTACATTTTGATACAGATCTTTTGTTCCTATTATACTATAAGCCTTTGAAATGTTAAGGCTGAATAGACCAAGTTATGAAAAGGGACAGGAGGAAGTAAGAACAGTGCAGATACAGTGGGGACACATGGCAACTTTCTGCCTTCGCCACGCTACGTGGATGGTGTGCTTTCCAGGCAGCAGGCAGCAGGTGGTGTGACTGTAAAAAGATCACACATTTGTCAGTAACTATGTAGGATTTTTGGCACTGTTAGAGCCGAGCCTTACAAAGTCAGGGCAGCTAATAAAATCCCATCAACCCAACTTTTGATAAGTCTGAACTGCTTTGAAAATAATTTTTCTACCAGGCCAACCTTCTTGGTTCTCCTTTCAGCCCTGCCTTTTAGACAACTTGCATCATTAAAGTAAAAAACATTTTAAAAAAAGCATCACTTCACAGCAACCAGACGAACATCTGGCAGCAAAGCAACATTAAAATGCCATCCTTTCAAAGGAAGAGCGACTACGTGACTCCTCCGTGAAGAGCACTGCTTTCTGGCAGAGTGGAGCCTTGGAGACTTTCCGTTTATGGGCTTTTTTGCAAAAGTCCAAGTCTGAATTTGGACCTGCTTGTCCTGGACTTTCTCAGTGGTGTCTGCACAACAATATGTTAAGGATGTAAGAAACTAGGGTCGAAATGAAGATAATCTCTTGCCCAGGTGAAAGGTGACCATGCACAGGCTGTACTTAGAGGCAACCTGCTCCCAACTAGTAGCGTAGTCACTGAAGCCTGTTGTTCACATGCGACAAAATATTTCAAAGTCAGTATAAAAGGACTCATAAACCCATCTAACAAGAACACTGGAGGTCTTATTTTAATGTGTGTTTTCTTCAACTTTCTCATTATATGGAAACTGTTTAAATTGAGAAAGAAAACAATCAGAGCTTGCAATGCCTCACATACTCCTCTAACTCTTCTCGTATAAAAAAATCTTATCAGGAAATAAAAAACTTTCAAAAGTGATTTTTCTGTCCATACTTTTAAAAAATAAGAGTGTATTTCATTACAATCTACATTTGTTTTTAAAATCCCTCACAAAAGTCTCTTAGTACATTGCAAAACTTATCAACAAGGTTGTAACTTTCCAGAGGGCGTGTGCTCTGGGATCCTCGGAGCCTCCCCAGGAGGCTGGCTTTACCGCCAACTCAGGCACCCCACCCTGCTGTTCAAGACTACTGAGGGCACAGGGTTTGCTGCAACTCTTTACAAACCAACAAGTTTCCATGGGAGAAACCCTGCAGAATAAACTCTTGGGGGGATAATTCTCTGGGGAAAGAAAGAGAGAAAAGTATCACTGGAGGTATGTGTGTCCAAAAGGTAATTTGGCTATACCATCCAATTATTGTTCTTCAGGGTCTTGAAACGTGCTTCAAATCGGACTTGGGCAGGCTCATTCGTCTAAATAGTTTGTGTGTAAGACACACTCACATAAAAAGGAAAAACACAGAAGACAAACATCCTTAATTTCGGGGAGGATGTATTCCAACTTGGGGGAAGAGTGAAGGCATTGTAGCTCTGAAGCTCAATCACGGCATTTCCAGAGAGTTCTGCGGGACAGGACGGAAGGGCCTGTCCTGGCCTGGCTGGACTCTCCCACCCCTGCCGCACACCGTGTGTGACACGCAGGCGGCTGCAGTGTCAAGCTGGCAGTGCTCCTGAGGTTCTTGAGTGTTTATCAGCTCAGCAGGTCAAAAGTCTGCAGACACTGGGTGGAGCAGCAGTAAGCCACAAAACTAACAGCTGTCCTCCTGGAAGAGGAAAAAGGGAGAGAAGAACACCGAGTTCAAGATTAGTCTCTGGATCCTTTCCACTCAGACAGTCTTCTTTCTTTGTTAAAACGAGAGATTAGGCTTGGTCAACAAACTGTGTAATAGAAATGTAAATTTCCTTTTAAAACTGAGCCCTGCAGTCAGGTGTTGCTCATTTTAATAGCAGCAGTCAGATGGCATACTATCTCTAAAGTAGTAGCTAAGGAAAAGTCAGCCTTTTCCATATGACACTCTGAATTCTGCTTGCTAGAACCAACAGTGTAATCATATAATTTGAGTACATTATAAAAATCATATAACACAAATATCACCAATTTAGCTAGAACACATACATCACATTGCTTAAACAATGTAATTTTAAGGAATTTATTGTCCAAATGTATTCACATAGATTGCTCATAGAGGTAATTTCAGAATCTGAATAATACAGTTTGAGGGTCTTGCTATATAACTGAGGAATCTCTCCTCAAGTCTCATCTGGGCACCTTTGCGCCCAGAGTCATGAGCCCAAAGATGGTCTCTGAACCACTCTGGACAGCTCCAGCTTTCAGATGCCTGTGTCTCCACCAGAAGTGCCATTCTCTGGTAAGGGGAAAAGAATCTACTGCTGTCTTCACAAGACCCCCTGTGCTGACCGTTTTCTATTTTCCCAGCCCTTAATCCAGCCTCTGCCTTTCTCTGTGGCCCAGGAATGGGCCTCTACAAACTCTGTCTCAAAGCTGCCTCATATCTAGCTCCTGGTTAGGCCAGTGGGAGGCACCAGCAGGAGGTTGAAAGGCAGAAGAGGAAAGGCTGAGTATTTCTACCCATTCCCTCTCTACCTCTGTGACCACAGCGCCTGTGGGCAGTCCCTCCTTGATGGCTCTGGTTCTCCCCAGGCTCCAGGTCTCCTTGGCCCTTCTGGCCTCAGGATTAAGGACAGTAAGGGCTTCCCACTGTTTGAGTCCCCAGGTGCCTCATCATCCTTCTAGGTGCTCTGAACCCTGCATAAACTTCAGTAAATAGTCCCTCTCCATTAATTTCTCTTCAATATCTCAGGTGAATGTGCATTTTGTTCTCTAGCCCTGACTAAATACAGTGTGTGTTATGAGTGGCCCAAGGAAACCGCCCATCAAAGTGAGATTCTGGGGTTGGGCTGATGAATGCATGAATGGCCTCCTTGCTAGGAACACTGCTCATCTGTGGCATGCTGTGGCATCATGATTACTCAATGTCACTTACACAGAATGCCACTGGAGGGTAAGGCACTGGGAGATCAAATAGCTGTGGCACTCGATTGCTAGAGCATCATGGTAAATTAAAGTTTGTGGGGTGCGGTGGCTTCTGACTGTGCCTTGAAATCTCAACTCGAGGCATGGGTAGAGAACCAACAAGTTTCTGTGGTGGTGTTAAAGGAATCTCTATTCTATGAAGCTGTGAGGGACATGGCTGAGGTGGAACGTAGAAGTTTCAGGAACACATTTCGTATAAATGTATGTTTATGCCAAGTCTCTTACTAAGACAAAGGTGCTGGTTGGGAAGGAGTAGCAAGTTGAGACTCAGGATGGGAGCCCTTGGACAGGCACAAATCTAACCTTGACTTCTCATATCTCTAAACATGTCTTTACATCAGAGACAGCTCTTACCCCTTCTAAGAAAACTAGCATTCCTTCGCATTAACATGTTTCAATGGCATCATCTAGGGTGGCTACCAAAAATCTTTTGAGGACCTACTACCATCAACACCCATGGCCTCTAGGGCCACAAAAATAAAATCTTATTATGATCCAGAGGCCACTGCAGAGTCTGCTCCTGGGGGAAATAAAGCACACATTGAAGGAGCTGCAGGATCTTGTCAAATTATATTAGCAGGAACCTGCAGAGCACAAACACAAGTGATTCTAAGTACATCAGTAAACATAAGGTTGGGTCATGCCAACAAGGGTAACTCACCTAGGACTCAGAATATAATGTTACTCAAGCATCTGGGAAAGGTTACCAGAAGCCTTGACTCAGTGGAGGCCTAACAGTTAATGAGACAGAGATGCTACAACTCCCCTTGTAGGCTCAAAGGCTTAGAGAAATGGGAACAATAAGTAGACCCAACATGGTGCACCCTGCTCAGCTACCTTCTGAAAATCTCCAGACCCGAGAAGTCTTTCCCGTCCCTAAAGTATGAAGATACGTATTTGCGAGAATACAAACTGGAAGTAGCAAGCACCCTTGATGCCTTAATAAAACACACGCTTATTAGAAGCAAGAGAGAAACCCAGCAAAACCCAGGTGCCTCCTAACGTCAGTGGAGCTTCAAACAGAAAAGAAGAGTTGTGTACAGAACTGCCCACTATGAAGAAATGATACACAATTGGTGGGTTCGTCTGGATTTTGGAGAAAAATATATTTGGGTGGGAACTTTGATTCTGCCAAAATGGAGTAACCCCATTCGTCCGTCCGCCCTCTTACAAGTAACCCTCTGGTCATTCCACAACAATCACACATAGGAGTACAGTGAAAGGCAGAACAAAGGCAGACAGCCTAGGGACCTTGAGACTTGAGGAACAACAGGCAGTGGTAAGTTCCCTGAGTTACCTTATTAACTCCTATAACTTAGATTTTATTGACTTATTGCCTCATATGTCTTAGACAGGATGCTGACGAAGCCCCCAATAGGCACAAACAAAAAATCTCAAAGAAAAGCCCTTTCCCCTAAGCCAAAGTACTTGGACAGAGACATCTACAGAGACAGAAAGTAGAAAAGCAGTTGCTTAGAGGTGGGTATGCGGGGATAGAGGGGCACAAGCTGATGGTACAGAGTTTCTTTTAGGGGTGAGAAAATATTCTAAAATTGTGGTGACGTCTGCACACATTGGTGAATATACTAAAAAACACAGAATTGCATACTTTAAATGGGTGAAAGTATATAATATGTAAATTATCTCAATAAAGTTGTTAAAAATAATAGAGCTGAAAGGAGGGATAGAAATTCACAATTAGAATTGGGGACTTCAATACCTTACTCTCAGCAACTGATAGAACTACTTAGATAGAAAATCAGTAAAGGTTTAGAAGAATGAACACAACCAAAGGATCTAACATATATAAAACATTTCACTCAATAGAATACACATTTTTTTTCCAAATGCCCATAGAACATTCACCAAGACAGATTATATCTGAGGCCATTAGACAAACCTCAATAAGTTTCAAAGAACTGAAATCATATGAGATATCTAGTTTCACCTCTGACATGTAAAGACCCAGGAAACTGTCACATCTGTCTTTACAATAAGTACAAGTTGAAAAATTGAAAACCAACAACTTTTCTCCAACTCATCCGAAAACTAAAGCTGTATAGCAAACTGCCACCTCAAAATCTGGAGAGACAGGTGAATCCAGAAAGTCACAGGTGAGATCTCACTTGGACAGCACTGATAGTGATATAAACTAGTAGGACTACTTAAATGAGAATGTTTACAAATTCTGAAACATAAAACCACACCTTTAAAAATTTTAAAAATGAGAAATCATGCCAACCATGTTCTTGGAATACAATTAAATTAAACTATAAATTGAGCTGGGTGTGGTGACTCATGCCAGCACTCTGGGAGGCTAAGGTGGGAAGATTACTTGAGGCCAGGAGTTCAAGACCAGCCAGGGCAACACAGTGAGATCCTGTCTTTAAAAAATAAAATAAAAACAAAACAAATTAAACTAGAAACTAATAAATGAAAAACAGCTGAAAAATTCCTTAATATTTGGAAATTAAACAGCTCATTCTAATTAATATGTGAGTCAAAGAAGAAACTGCAAGATAATTAAAAATATTTTGAACTAAATGAAAATGAAATATAAGTCATCAAAAATTATAAGGTATGGCAAAAGCAGCACTTAAAGGGAAATTTATAGTACAAAACACGTGTATATTAAAAAGAAGAAGGATCTAAAATCAATAACCCAAGCATCTACCTAGATATTAGAGCATTAAGAGAAATTTAAGTTTAAAGCAAGTAAAAATTATGAGCATGTTCTCTGACCATAATATAATCTAACTAGGAATTAACAACAAAAGGACAACAGGAGAATCTCCATCATTTAGAAATGAAACAACACAGTTCTTTGATTCATGGATCATGACCACACTTGCATGCGTCAAAAAGAAAGTGTAAAAGGAACTAGTAACATACTGGAACTGAATGAAGAAAAAATCAAAATAATAAATGTTGGGACATAGCAAGGGTTGTCCAGAGAGAAATGTATAAAACTAAATGTTTACATTAGAAAAGAGGAAAAGTCTCACATCAATAATCTTCTTCCTCAAGAACCTAAGACAAGCAAAATAAACACAAAGCAAGCAGAACAGAAATAATAAAAAGGAGAAACCAATCACATTTAAAAATCACTAGGATTAAGAATAACAATAAATAAATCTTTAGCAAGACTGACAAAGGAAAAAAGAGAGAATACACGAATTAATATTAGAAATGAAATAGTAATATCACCACAGATCCTACAGTCATTAAGAAGATATAAAGAAATACTATGAACAACTTTATGAATAGTCATGATAAAAATGCTCAGCAAACTCTGAATAGAAGAGATCCTCCTCAATTTGATAAAGAGATCATAAAAAAAACCTGTTAACAGTATACTTAGCAGCGAGTATACCAAAAGACTGAGTGTTTCCCTCTAAGACTGGGAACAAGACAAGGATGTCTACCCTCTTACAACCATAGTCAAGACAGTACTGGAAGTTCTACCACTGCAATAAAGCAAGAAAATGAAATAAAAGGCATACAGATGGGAAAGGAAAAAATAAAACTATTCTTTTGCAGATACTGCGATATAATTGTATATGTGCAAAATTTAAAGCATCTATGAAAGATGCTACTAGAACTAATAAGCAAGTCAGCAAGGCTGCAGCATCAAGATCAAAATACAAAATCCTCACATTTCCATATACTAACAGTGAGCACATCGAAACGGAAATTAAAAAAAAAACACCATCTTTTACAACCTTACAAAAAGTGAAATATTTTGATATATTTTAAGAAAACATTTATGGATCTATATGCTAAAAATTACAAGATGCTGATGACCTAAGTAAGTGGAGAGATACACTATGTGCATGGATTAGAAGACAGCACAAGAAAGATGTCAACCGTCGCCAAATCTACGGGTTAAATGCAATTCTTATCAAAATCCTAACAGAGTTTTTGGAGACAAAGACAAACTTATTCTAAAATTCAATGAAATAAAAATAAAAAATTCAATGGAAAAGTACTGGCCCTAGAATAACAAAAGTGATCTTCTTATTTACTTATTTAAAAGATGTGGGGTAGCCGGGCTCGGTGGCTCAGCCTGTAATCCCGCGCCTTTGGGAGGCTGAGGTGAGTGGATTGCCTGAGCCCGCGGGTTTGAGACCCGCCTGGGCAAGCAAGACCTCAGCTCTACAATAAATCAAAAAATTAGCCGGGCGTGGTAGCGCGCGCCTGTAGTTCCAGCTACTAGGAAGGCTGAGGCGGAAGGATCGCCTGAGCCCAGCAGGTTGAGGCTGCGGTGGCCGGGAGCGGCCACTGCACTCCAGTCTGGGTGACAGAGTTAGACTCCACCTCAAAAAAAAAAAAAAAAAAAAAAGATACCTGCACACATATGTTTATTGCAGTATTATTCACAATAGCAAGATCATGGAACCTACCATGCTGTCCATCAAAAGAGAACTAGATCAAAAAAATGTAGTACATATACATAATGGAATATTACACAGCCATAAAAAAGAAGAAAATCATAAATTTTGCAGCAACCTTGATGGAATTAGAGTTTATAATACTGAGTGATTTCTCACAGAAACAAAGATCTGAGTATCACTCATAAGTGGACCTTGGAACAACTACCATCATACTCTAAGAAAAGGATTGACAGTGGTGGGAAACTAGGGGGGGGCAGGGCGGGGAAGGGAGGTGTGATTAACAATAGTCAATATCTATCTGGGGAAAGGGGGGCACACCTCATCAGCAAGGGTTCCTGCACAATGAGTATTTGTATACCTAATCCTTAACTGTACCCCACAATTTTAAAATAAAAATATATGTAATTAAAAAAAAGTGGGCAAAAGACATAAATAGACACTTCTGAAAAGAAGATATGTGGGCAGCCAACAGACACATGAAAAAGTGCTCAGGCCGGGCTCGGTGGCTCAGCCTGTAATCCCGCGCCTTTGGGAGGCTGAGGTGAGTGGATTGCTTGAGCCCGCGGGTTCGAGACTCACCTGGGCAAGCAAGACCTCATCTCTACAATAAATCAAAAAATTAGCTGGGCGTGGTAGCGCGCGCCTGTAGTTCCAGCTACTTGGAAGGCTGAGGCGGAAGGATCACCAGAGCCCAGCAGGTCGAGGCTGCGGTGGCCGGGAGCGGCCACTGC